>BGPT01001019.1:181891-216891 GCA_003297045.1 Symbiodinium sp. clade C Y103
CAGGATGCAAAGGTACAAAAACAGGCTCATTCGGGGAAAAGCATTTTCCGTGGCAGGCGCGTTCCAAAGTGCTTCCGCGAATTTCTCGAATGAGCCTGTTTTTGCTACTTTCAGGATGCAAAGGTACAAAAACAGGTTTATTCGGGGAAAAGCATTTTTGCGTGGCAGGCGCGTTCCAAAGTGGTTCCGTGAATTTCTCGAATGAGCCTGTTTTTGCTAATTCACGGAAGCACCTTGGAACGCGCCTGCCACGCAAGAATGCTTTTCCCCGAATGAGCCTGTTTTCGTGACTTTGCATCCTGAAAGTACCAAAAACAGGCTCATTCGAGAAATTCGCGGAAGCACTTTGGAACGCGCCTGCCACGCAAAAATGCTTTTCCCCGAATGAGCCTGTTTTTGTACCCTTGCATCCTGAAAGTAGCAAAAACAGGCTCATTCGAGAAATTCACGGAAGCACCTTGGAACGCGCCTACCACGCAAAAATGCTTTTCCCTGAATGAGCCTGTTTTCGTACCTTTGCATCCTGAAAGTAGCAAACACAGGCTCATTCGAGAAATTCGCGGAAGCACTTTGGAACGCGCCTGCCACGGAAAATGCTTTTCCCCGAATGAGCCTGTTTTTGTACCTTTGCATCCTGNGCTCATTCGAGAAATTCGCGGAAGCACTTTGGAACGCGCCTGCCACGGAAAATGCTTTTCCCCGAATGAGCCTGTTTTTGTACCTTTGCATCCTGAAAGCAGCAAAAACAGGCTCATTCGAGAAATTCACGGAAGCTCCTTGGAACGCGCCTGCCACGGAAAATGCTTTTTCCCCGAATGAGCCTGTTCTTGTACCTTTGCATCCTGAAAGTAGCAAAAGCAGGCTCATTCGAGAAATTCACGGAAGCACTTTGGAACGCGCCTGCCACGCAAAAATGCTTTTCCCCGAATAAACCTGTTTTCGTGACTTTGCATCTTGAAAGTAGCAAAAACAGGCTCATTCGAGAAATTGCTCGAACGAGGTCAATTGGGCAGTTTTGATGGCCTTGCTTCATGATAGTATTGGTAGTGGTAGTGGTGCTAGTAGTAGTAGTAGTAGTAGTAGTAGTAGCAGTAGCAGTACTAATAGTATTAGTAGTACTAGTCGTATTAGTAGTACTAGTAGATGTGGAGCTGGACGAACATTTTTTTGAGGCTTTCGGGTTGGAAACGTCCAAGAGAGTCTTCGTTCGAAAATTGCTTGAACGAGGTCAATTGGGCAACTTTGGCCCATTCGGTTCCTGATCGATTCCGGCGGTTCCTGTGAACTGGCCGGTTCGGTTCCCGGTTCGGTTCCTGGTTCGGTTCCGCGGCTTTCCTGCCATAGAAACCATCTGTGAGATTGGTGAGGTTGAGAGGGTCTGGACGGTCTGGATGGGGGCTGTCGGGATGGGGACTGTCAGGATGGAGGTCAGGAATGGTTAGGATGGTTTGGGCAATCAGACCGGTAGATGCTGTATATACACGGTATAGGATGTGGATAGGATGCTTGGGACGGTCTCTGCAGGGTCGCCCCCACAACTCTCCACTCAGATTCCGATCTCAGGATTCGGATCTGACCACCTCTCAGGGCTCAACCATCCCAGCAGACCTTGCACAGCCTGCAGAAAAGAACAGACTTGAGGAATCTTGAGGATGAGGCTTCGCATGAGGGGCATTGGTGATTGGATTCCTTCACCTTGGCCCACCTCAGGAGGACCTGACCGTGACTAGGATCGTATTGCATATCGGTGATTGCAGACAATACATTCTATAGCGACCTGCAAAGCACAGGCTAGACTGCTAGACCATGTGTGGAGGCAGCCTACGTCCAGATCACCGACAGGGCCGCAAACGACAGGAAATGCAACTAGATCAACAATATGTCTGGAAAGAAATCGAGAAATCGAGCTGGAGCCTGACATTGAACAGAGCTACGAGATTTATCCCTGGGGGCAGAGCTGATTTGGTCAAGAAACTCGCGGTCACAGATTTCGTCCAGCTCGTGGCACATGCACAAGACCTCTACATACACAACAAAAGAGTGCACGATGGCATGTGCGGTCTAGGAACACGGAGTGGAAGTGGAGTAACGTGCATCATGCAGCACTAGTTTCACAAGAAATGACCAACGGTTTTGCAGATAACAACAAGGAATGATAGGAATTGAGTGACCACAACATGTGAAGGGAGCAGGGGCTGGAACTGGTGTTGTGATTTCTCTCCGGACTGTGGGAAGTCTGCAAAGTTCACAGCTGTCAAACTGCCGTAGCTGACAGGCTCTGATATGAAACCGCTGTGTCTTTTGGAACCCAAATTGATCCAGATTGAAAGATTTCAAGACACCATTCAAAGACACCAGCAATTCAGTGCAGGGTTCTCATGTGATCCAATTGTGATCCAATCATGATTCAGTGTTGCGAAGTGTTGCAAGTCGTGTTCCTTTGCGCCACAGGCTGGAACTGGAACCGGCCTGGATTCTCATTATGAGTTGCGTTCGCTTTTTCAGGCCAGTGGGGCGCCCAATCAGTCCTTTAAAGTTTCTCTAGTGCTTCATGATGCTTCATGATGCTTCATGTTCTCTTGTCTCGACATTTTCCAAGAGTAGGGTGTCAATGGTCTACTGTCAGATACTGTCACTATTTTCACACCCTTTGACGAAGCCCCAGTGGCTACTTGTGTGTGTGCATTGCTCTCTTGATTTTTGCCCGCCAGTGGCTTGTGGAAACGGTGAACCTGGAGCAGCAAGTTGTCTTTGAATGCGGCAATGGAGAGGTGGGGTTCCCACGTCTTGAGCAAGAGAGTTCAAGAGAGTAACGTTGTATTGCAAGCACACAGGTTGTAGATAGTTTTAGAACGCAGAGCAGAAGCATTGCGAGTTTCCAATATCGCCACAGGTGTTATTAAAGGAATGATGTGCGTTCACACATGCACTTCATGATGCACTTCATGGTTCCCTCCAAAATCAGATGCACCCGCACTGAAAATGAAATCAATTGCTGCGTTACATTCCTGCGCCTTCCTGACCTGCAGTTGGAAACATTTTCAATTTTGATGGGAGATCATTGAGATCATGCTCTCACATCCTCTCACATCCTCTCTTTATTTTTGACGCTTTCTTTCGTTGTCGCCTTCATACAGTTGCTCATACTACTTTTACTGTACTTGTTGTTTTTCGTTTTCTTGAGAACTTGCCAGGGTGAAGTGCAAGTTGGAGGCTCCAGCATAGTTTAAAACGATCCGGTTTCCGCGAAGCGTGACTGATGTGACTGGAAAAGTGTAAAGATATCCCAAGGCTGTTACAGGCTGTTGTCCAGTTCCAAGGTTGTTGTTCTGTTAGCGTTGTGAATCCTTGTAGCTGGGAGGTCGGCATGTCCTGCTTCACAGAATGGCCAGATCCTGATGGACCATGCTTCACATGCAGAGCTTCGCAGAGCATGGCAGAGCGTGGCAGAGCAATCTCTTGCCTCTGGAGATTCTTGTTGAGATTTCCCTTAAGATTCTCTGGAATGCCTTGTAGCCTTTGCCGCTTTTGCCTTGTGATGTTTCACCATGTTTCAGGGTATCATCATGGCCTTTTTTGGACTCCGACACACATCTACACGTTGAAGTCAAGGGAGAGCTGGGTCTTGCGGTCCTGTCATCCTGTGTCCTGTTGGCACAGCACTTTCCCTGTTACTTTTTGCTTCACATTATTTCGCATTGCTCGGCATCGCTCGGCATCGAGGCAACCTGGCAGCTTTCTGATTCCCTGAAGTTGTCAGTCCCTTTGGAGCTGCAGGCCTCGGAGATGTCAGAGGAAATAGAAAAAGTTGTGGAGCGTTATTCGCTATGTAACAGTTATGTAACAGTTATGTAACAGTTATGTAACAGTTATGTAACAGTTATGTAACTACTTGTAACTTGTAAAAAGCTGATTAAATTTGAATATGTCAAGATCTGATATCAAACATGTTTTGAAAGGGAAGAACTAGGGTAGTTTGTTGTCACTGCGTCGCAGTCAGGACCTCAATGATCGGTGACGACTTGGGCTATATTTGGATGTGTCCAAAAATGGAGTGCATTCACTAATTCTAGTAGATAAATCATGTATACATTAGTATACATGGCAAATTTCCGCAATTGTATAATTATGTCAAATTACCAGAGGGTACCTCACAACATTGAATTTTCATCGGGAAAAGTATGTCAAGACTTTGGATTTTGGGATGCCCTATTTCCAGACCTGCGTCCATTTCTGGTACTATAAATGCCATCCAATGGAGTTCAGTGAGAATCAGTCCGCTGAAAAGTTGGAGCTCCTCACTTGTTCACGGTTTCTTTGCTAGGCAAATGGCAGATGTTGGACTTTTCGTGTGTAAACATCCTTTTCGATTCCACCAAATCTCCAAACACCCAGTTCTGACATCAAATCTACACAGAATTCTGGTTGCAGCCAAGAGCAGATGTGCTGAACGTGAGTATGGTTGATTTGAAAGGGAACATAGATTTAGCGCCTGCATAATTGTAATTGAAATACACATGTGTCACATGTGTATGACAGAGTACGCATTTTACAACGCAGTGATATGCAGGTTTCTGCCCTTTTGCCCCACGTTCCCCGGGAAGCAGCACCGACTTAGAGTTTTGGTCTTCTTAATTAGCCTGAGCAATTTTCGTGGGCGCAAAATCAGTTCCAAGTATTCAGTCTCCAAAAATACCTTAGGACCAAAGAAGCGTAGTTTCCAGGGATCGTCTCTTGCTGTCTCAAATGTCAGATCCTCTTTGGCGGAGAGGCTGAGATTTCCGGACTCCTTCTACAAGCTCGGAAGCGAGGACCGAAACCCGCATCTGAAAAAGGCCAGAAAATCCATGAACATCTCAGATGAACATCTCCAGGTTTTTAGTTTGACATCTTTTGGCATGTCTTGGCATCTTTTGGCATGTCTTGGCTTCCGGTTTGGTCATGGTTTGGTGTATCAAACGCGTCTAGCTCGAAGTGCTACTGAGCAGTTCAAATCAGACGGAAGTCAACCACTGTGGCAAACATGAGACCTGTTTCTGACTGAGAGGTGAAGTCGTGTTTTATCCAACATTTTGACTCACGTTTTCTTGTTCAGGACGTATAGATGAAGAAGTGGAGAATTTGTATAGCACCTGGGAGTTGCTGAGTGCCGAGGCTGTTAGTCCGTTCGTCTCTCTTGCTTTATCTTGTTTCCATGTGGTCATTCTCAAGATCTTCTGTACAGAACAAAGTTTGTCCGTATCAGACGTATTGTTTGAATTGTATCAAATAACTGCGGTCACTTTGTAGCAAAGCAACATATTCCTTACTCAGAATCGCGGACCTTCTAACCTTTATGGGCATCATGTTCCAACTTTGCAAGGGATGCTCCACTCACTTCTCTCTCTCTCTCTCTCTCTCTCTCTCTCTTTCTCTCTCTCTCTCTCTCTCTTTCTTTATCTCTCTCCCCGGCCATGACAACATGATGCCAAGTTTGGATGTGTTTGGTGTATGTCAAGGACACCCACCATTCAGTAGCAGTACAATTCGCAAACCACCAAAGAAACTAATGAAACTCGGATCCCTCTTGTCTCCAATGTTCCATAAACCTCCATGGATCTCCACTATATCTCATCTCTGCGTTATCTCCATATTCCTGTGCTTCCCTCAGCTTCCAGCATCATGCAGATTCTCGTTCCTCTTCACCTGCAGGTGGTTTCTGCCACTTCTACAGTCTCAGCACCAGAGCCTGCCATCTTCCTGGTCCACCGGCAGACTGGACAGGCAGGATGCTCGGAGATGTCATTCTGGTCCGAGCCGGACCAGTGGACGGTATCAATACAGGACCATATGGACCATGGAACAACGAAGGGAATAGTATGGAATGGTATGGAGTGGTAGGGAATAGTAGCGAGTAATCACAGGAATACAGTCACCAAAGGGACGTGTCCAGCCATACTATGCTTTGCAAAAGGAGTGTCACATTCGTTTACAGCAACTTGTGCCAAAACGCCACAAGGGAATTGACTTGTCAGAAGAAGCGCTTTCACATTGGCAGGCTGTGGTTGTGGCAAAGTGGCCAGCAGTTGAATTCAGGCGAAAACAATTGCGAATGTAAGAGCTACTCTGATTCGTTCATCGTTGTGTTCTTAAGTTGAAGTCTCCGACCCTCCAAAGGAAGCGTTCACTCGAAATAGGCAGTATATGATCTTAATGGATCTTAGGATATCAAAGCCACGTTGTTCTTTTTTTTCGCAATGCATTCGCTCTCCGTTGAGCCAGAGAGAACCATGGCCATCAGTGGCCGTTGGCCCTTCTCAGGACCGTCTCGCATGTCCACGTCACATTTGTAGTGTTCCTCAAAGCCTTGCACTAGCAATGATCATCAATGATCTCAGTAAGATGTGATGTCATCCAGTAAGATTGAAGGTAACATGCAATATCATATAATAAGATGCAATATTCATGCACTATGATTCAGAGTATGATGCAATGAGGTTCTCCAAATTTTCACCACCATAGTGATGGTCATCTTTTGGTCATCTTTTGGTCATCTTTTGGTCATCTTTTGCCCTGCACCTGAGTGCACCTGACACCTTGTGAGTTCACATTTCTGCTAGGCAGCCTGACAGTTTCGATCCGGGAAGGCACTTTCAGCGGAGGTGCAGACGCAAAGCAATGGGCGTCAAATTTACCGTTAAATGCGTTAAATCAGGCGTTTCGATTCAGTCGCAAAATCAGAAAATCACAGCAGAGCGGAAGAGCAGCGGTCGATTTGAAGGCTCCGCATTGAGATTTCGCATACGCTGTGACCAGTTGGGACTTTGTAGGACTCTGCCACATTTGCTGCAAGTAACTATGTGTCTGCATCTGTTTCCCAGCAAGGGTGACAGCGACTGCATCTGGTGACGTGCGCAGAGCTAAGAACCAATATGCGAAGATGACAACCATGACATTGGCATGACTGCATTCTCTCATTATGTCATTTCTTGATGTGATTGTATAATAAAGTCAATGTACGACGTAGTATACTATAATCTGAAAGCAGCGCTGTGAGCGCACAGTTTTTGCAAGTTTCCAAAATCTCAGTACAACATCAACATATTATGACAGTGTTTTCTTTAGTGTATATTTATCATCATCGTTTTCATGAAGCTACTGTATCTACACTCTATGATACGTACTGTTTATGAGAATTTGATATGTTGGGCCGTGTGAAGGTTTGTAACAGAGGTCACATCTGATCCAATTTGGTCTCATTTGGTGCTGGCTCTGTGCCAAGGCCTACTTGTGGAGACCGTGTCGAAGTGGAATATGAGGCGAGTGATGGCGAGTGTGTTGAAAAAGTAATCGGTTCGTGTCGGTTCATCGGTTCCAAAATCCCAAAAGTACAACAGAATCCCTTGAGGCTCTGAGATACGACATGATACGACACTGAAATTAGGAAGCAGCTCTGCTCTGTGAGTTTCTGCAAGGGCAACTGGTTCACAGGAACCTTGCAGTCAGACCTGCTCTCAGATATTTCATGTTTCATTCAGTTTCATCCTTTGAATCTTGATAGATTTGCCACTGCAACTGCTGCATGCAACCTACAATTTCGTGTCTCGAGGTAGAAGGTGATGTTGCAAATGTCAAGTGCGATGCTACCCCAGCTGGTTTTGCAGTTTTGCATTTTCACTAGCCACTAGACATCACTAGACTAGCGCCTAGACTAGTCTATAGCGCTGTAGCAGCTGTAGCAGCTTTGGTTTTGGATGGTTTTGTGCCTGCTTTCGCCAGGTTGATCCTCCTGGTGTTGTCACGGTTGCTCCGCTGACCAGCGCAGGAGCCTCAAATTCTCTAGATCCTGGAGCAATGGCAGCTTTCTATATACTTGCGCCAAATGCGCCACTTGCCAATTGTATTTGCTATTTGCCAAAGGAGCAGTGCCATAAAGCCTTAGGCACAAAGGTATGGAGTTGAATTTCTACATTGCGCGTAAGCAAAATGCGTGCGCAGGAACGGCTGCGAAAGCGTTCGCAAACCCCCAAGTTGTCGACTATAGTTTCATTTGTAAGTGCATAGAGTCCATGCGGTGTACTTGAGTGTTTGGCAAATTTCATCAAAATTCATTGAACTCAAAAGCGTTTGCCTGTAGGTGAGGCCTGCAAGAAAACGCAAGGAGGCATGCGCTTCATTTTGTTGCGTGTATTCATGTATTCGTAAGTCACAAGTATTCACAAGTATTCATACCATTTCATACTTCGTCATGTGTGCAAATTAGGTATCCATTGAACTCATGTTGTCCTTCGTTTTCCATCGTAATTTGCATGAGTTCTTCAGTGCCAGGACAAAGTTGGACAGGCGCGGCGACGTGCAAGGCAGGTGTGTTGTTGTTTTCGAAGTTTCAGAAGTTTTCTATCCATAGCAGCCATAGCAGATAGCATGCAGATACCAAGCAGGTAGCACGGTTGTTATTCTTCTTGCTGTTTGCGGAGTTCTTTGATTTGAGAGTTTGACATGACTCTTGGAGAGAGTTCCTCTTTAGGTGCCTCACTCGTTTGAGACTCCCGGCTTTCTCAGGTCAGTTGGCTGACTTTCATTGTCAGATTGTCACTAAGTGACAGACATGCCCTAAATCAGGGCTTAATCTCACAGCTTTGGCCAGACTGGCCAAAGTTAACAATCCAGCTTTTGAATAGGGAACCAAACCAGAGTCATCTGATGCTAACTAGTCGCGTAACTAGCGTTCCTGCAGTGAATCCAAAGTGAGCTCCACTTTGCTAAGCTTCGATAAGCCTGAAGCGTCTGAAGCCAAGCCCTTTTGAAGAGTGGCCAAGTGCCGAAAGTGGCCTTGGCCGCTGAAGGCTTGGACTTCAACATGTACAAAGGGCGAGAGACGCAGTGCAAAGAGCACAGAGAGCATCACAGAGAGCACAGAGAGCACAGAGATCATAATGCACTGAGTCTGACCTGAGTCTGACCTAAGACAGGCTCTTCAAGAGTCTAATTCGCTCCAAATTTGCGAGAAAGAGCCACGTTCACCAGATTTGGTCAACAATGTGTCTAAAAGGTTCAGGTTGGATGATGCAATCAAGCTTCACATGTCATTCTTGAAGCGCCACAGATGGCATGGACATGTATGCCATCCCAGGACCGTGCATGACTGCGCTGCTCAAATTCAGAAGCTGATCCGATAAGACTTTCGCGATAGTACAGGAAGTCAACACAATTGAACCATCATGGAACCGTCGCATCCAGCTCGCACAATCCTGCCACTGCGATTATTTGTGATGAAGTCACGAGTGCTTCAGGATGAAAGCATGGCACAGATGCATATTGTTTGTCAAAAATGATGAGTCTTGGAACGTAATAGGCGATGAAGAGGAAAAGATGAAAGATACACAAAGATACTTTGAGATAGTTTATCTGTTTAGGCTTTACAAGCACTTCCCCAGCCATGCGCTAGCTAGCTGCCGCTAAGTGGCAGGCAGCCACAGTCACTGAAGACGAAAGTGTTGAGAAAGCCGCAGGGCAGAGGAAGAAACGCAGTCAGGACCGGGTCAAGATTCTGATTATAAGTGGAGGTACAACGAAGGAGGCAACAGAACAACTGACAGAACAACCGGACCTGGATATGAGAGGGAGAGGAACTATGAACATCTATATGAAGTATGAGGAAGTTCAGAAGATTTGGAACATATTTTATACGTTACTGTATATTCTCTTGAATTCATATTCCCATTTTTCTCGCGTACTTCTCTTGATGCGTTTTGACGCAGATGCCAGCGCCTCACAAGCATATCGAGCACATCGAGGCTAGGACTTGAAACCGAGAGCCTGGCACTGTGAAATCACTGTGAACTGGTTCGATGCCTCGATCTATCGCCAAATTTTGGCCATTTCCTCGAAATTTCAGATTTTTTAGCAATCTTTCACCTTGCCAAAATGTTATGAGGCAAATGAATCTTCGACTTCGCTTTCTCCAACACAGGCTCAGGGCTCTGGTGCTGACAACGTGTCACACTGTGGTGATTGCGTGTTCTTTGTGAGTTTGGTGAGTTTGGTGAGCTTGGTGAGCTTGGTGAGTACTGTGTAGCGCAGGATGTGCCAAATCCGGTGCCATCGCTCCCATCAGGCGGGAACCGAAGGGAACCTGAACAGCCCGTGCTACCACTCTGAACTGCAGAGAACTGCCAAGAACTGCGCTGTGAAACTGTGCTGAATAGTTTGCTGAACTGTGAAGCATTTGTGAAGCATTTGTGAAGCCGAGACCCGAGCTTGAGATCGATTGAGCTAAGGCAATCTAGTGGCTTCACGTGGATCGAAGGCCGGGCTTGGTCAAGCCAAATTGGCCCATCTCGTTGGAGAAACACCCGAAGATTCTTGTTCGATTCTTTCATGGCCTGGATGGGTTTGTGCAAGAAAGATGATTGTCAAAATTGCATGTGGCGACATTTCAGGTTCGAATCCATGCCTGTGACCATCCTTTTTGTGAAGTCTTTGTGGATAGATGTGGATAGGAAAAAAACTTGTCTTCACTTTGTGATATCTCTTTGAATGTCTTTTATCTTTGAGAATAATATTTGGGTGCATATCTTTTATTGTGGTCCTGAAATGGATATGGTGCATTTACAATCCTTACAAAAAAAAAATGTCGGATAGTATGAAACAGTCCTTCGTATTAGATGTTGTCAAGAAATCAACTCCGATGGCCAAGAACTCCATTAGACAGGACACCACTCGCGAGGGCTAAAGGTGCTGGTTGACACGAAATCGATCAATTCGGGGAACCTCACCATTTTGAGTTTTCAGATGAGAAACTTTTTGAGCCACACAAAAATGCCCAGGACAGTTTTGCTTCATGTTTAAAGCTTGACTACACCTATCCTCTGATGGAAAGCCTTTGCTTTGACCAGGTGATGGAAAACTTCCGTATTCTACGTATGTGCCCTTGCAACCAAACAGCTTCAAAATGTTCTGAACTGGCACTGCTAAATCTAGACATGTCTCCTGTACGAATACGTCTATACAGAATATTACAGAATCGTGTATGAATATAAGATGTAAGATTTTGTAATCATATCTTGCTGCGTTTATTTTCAGTGATCCTGAAGAACACTGTTATTTAGTGGTGATTTGCTGGATCAGTGTTGATCTTAAATACTCCAAGAACCTCTCAAACACACATTTCAATTATCCCTTCGTGGGATTTTCCACGCATGTCCGGGGGTCTACATATTCCAACTATTTTTGATATTTGATCGGCCCAAATTTCAACATAAATTCCCGCACCCTTCGATTTTGTATTCTATCTACTTTAGGATCACTATATGCATATGTATGATATGTCTTTATCTATATATATATATTATATATATATATATATTATACATATTGTAGATATACATATATATATATACATATTCCTTACAATAGTTGGTTTATTCTGATTCTCCTGTTGCTTCGATTTCCAGTGTGATTGGCCGGTTTTAGCACCTCTACGACTCTGCCAAGCTTGGCTGAGATTACAAACCAACTTTTTCACGCTTTGTGCTACGATGCCTTGTTTTCCCTTAGGAATTATTTTTGTTTCTTACCTTGGCATTTAATTTGACCCTTCTTGAGAATACAGTACACAGTTCGTGCACGATTCGTGCATGTTGTAGTCACTGTAGTGTATGCCATTTGTAGGTTTTCCACGTCTCGTCTCCGCTCTGGCTGTTGGGAGTCTCCAAATCACCAGGGCAACGCCGGCAACGCGACCTTCAAGGCCTCGTTGCACAGCACTCGTGGCATCTCGTGGCATCTCGTGGCATCTCATGGCATTCTTCATCTGTGCATTTCATCTTCGTCTCTTCGATACATTTTTCGCATTCGATATCGTACCCTTTCTTGGATATCGTGAGGAAGACAAAGACGGAGCAAGCTTCGCTCTCAGACTGACAGCAGACTTGCTGTCAAAGAATCTGGCACAGAATCACATTCGACAGATTAATAGTGACAGAATTCCAGAAATTCTTTGTCTTGTCCCACATCTTGAGGCGAATGTTTTAGATTACGACACGTCCAGATTGACACCTTACTCAAGGTTCAACCTGCAGGGCTGTCGAATTTCAGAAGCACTGACAGGTTCGAAACCATTGTGATCATTGTGGCAACAGTGCATGCGCCAATCATTGTAACCGATAACCAGTTCTCTCTGTGGCATGAACCAGAAATCTGACGAACTAATCATTTTTAAAAAACAAGTTTACAGTAGCCCTAACGTTTGAGCTTTGTGAGTTTGGGATTTCATTGAAAGGATGCGGTTTGCGTGTCTTTCCAACATCTTTCCAAATCTTCCCAATATTTCAATGTTATTTCAATGTTTGCGACAGATCAGGATGGCACCTTGGGCCTTTTGCTGCACGGCACATCAGTGGTGGGCTTTTGCAGCGAGGAAGTTGCCGATCAGGGATGGCACGCTCCTGAGCTGGGCGGAGCCAGGCACTTCACGTCCAAAATGTTCAAAAGGACAGGGCATTTCGGGCTGCAAAAGGCAAGCTATAGGCACGCTCTGCTAAATGCTTTGCCAAGAAAGTTGCATCTTTTTTCGTCTCCATCTGACTCCATCATTTTTTGTGCTGTGATGTGAGTCACAGAGGTTGATTCCAGGTTGATTTGATGTCAATTTTGGAATTTCTGTTCTGATTCTGTTCTGAAATTCGTTGAGATTTCTTAGGTTGGTGGGAGATCAGATCGTTGAGATCAACGGAAAACGTGTCTCAGCATTTGACGAATTCCTGGAGCGGTTCGTCGCAGCTCAAGTCCAGGCCAGCGCATTGCAAAAACCCGGCTTGACCGAGGAGGGCCATAGAAAAAACAAGAGAAAACTGAGAAAACACATTCTGACAGAAAACATGTCAGAAAAAATAAAACAAAAAACACACACACCTCACGACATCATGACATGTCGAACCTGTTCAAACACTCATTCTTCATGTCTCTGAACAGACCGTCGGACAGGGGCTGAACGACCTCTTAGACCCTGTAAGTGGTTTGCGTGTTGGCATATTTTGGCCTTTATTGACCTCCTTTGGCTCCTGCACTTTTGAGATGTCTCTTCACAATATTGACAATGCTTTACATCCCTCTTCAGATGCCTCTCTTGGGGCATTAGGGACCCCTGAGGGATCCCAAACGATTGGGGATCTTAGGAGCGACACCAAGACGAGAGTTGTTCAGCTTGGCTCAGCTTTGCCTCTCAGGGTTTTCCCATCGTCTTCAGCGTTCTGAGACGTGAAGCTCCTGAAGCTGTTGAATCTCCTGTAGCCAAGGCCCATCAAACATGTTTGGCATTGTCTTGTCGTAGATGTGCCAAACAAAGCAAGTTTGACAAGAGAGATCGAAAGGGCAGTCAAATGTTGCGGATTGTTGTAGATTGTTTTTTTAATGCGGATGATTGCTGATGATTGTGAAAAATTATATCGTTCATTGGAATTCTGCAATGAACAATGCGGTGAATTCTGCATCGAGTGCATCTGAAGCTGGTGGAATCTTCGCTCTGGACATGAATGCTACTGTTGCATGAGATGCACAATGCCAATAGACGTCCATTGATTCCAAGAGACGAAAATGACTTACTTCAGAGATTGAGCACCGCGTAGAACCCAAGCTGGGATAGACTCCAGAGTCTGAGTTTCTGGTCACGTTCAAAGGACTTTCTAAAGTCTTTTGAAAAATAAGCGGCCTGGTGCCTTCGGTGCCTTCGGCACCTCCGGCACCAGCCGGGGACTTAGGCCGGCCCCTTCGGGGCCGGCCTAAGTCCGCAGCAATGCCCCAAGCGTCAAATCTACTTAAAATTTGTTTAAAGTTTAAAAATTGGTGTTTATAGTGTAAACATGGGTGTTAATAGTTTATGACAAATTTTGTCAACTTTTGTCGTTTTGATCTTCTTGGCCTGACGTGCAGGATCCCTTGGACAGTTTCTTCAGCGAAATGCAGTTTTCAGACTTGGCCAGTCAGCCATAGCCTTGAAAATCCTTGGGATGACAAGGCAATGCCTAGGGCAATGCCATGCCAATCTGCACAGAGCAGTGGACCTCATAATAAGGGTGTCTCATTTTACTGACTCAATTTGAATCATTCTATATCTATATATCATTCTCTTTGAGTCTCATGCCTGGGTTTCTAAACGTAGGCTGCAGAGTTGCAGCCTTTGTTCTGTGCCTTTGAATGACGCCTCTTGATGTGTCGTGTTCTGGTGCCCTGAGGCTGAAGACCAAGTTTGGACCACAGCCAAAACAGGCAAGAGTTTGACAAAGAATTTGACATAGAGTTTGGCAAATGTGGCAAATGCATGTTTTGATCATGTTATGCATTTTATATATTTTTATGCATCTGTTTCGTGTGTTCAAAAGTTCAGCATGTTTTCTTTGGTTTCTGTCGCACTTTGTCGCGTGCTTTCCGTACAGCCGCTGGCATTTCATAGTATTATCAAGCAGGTTACAACTTTTCAAGCAGCGTCATCATTTGGTCGCAAGCCAAGTCAGAGCAACTATGCTCTATGTCAAAGTTTGAGCCTGTTCAGTTTGTGTGTGTGGGAAGTCATGAACAGCATCGGAAAAGAACCAGCATCATAGGCCCTTCGCAATGTGAAATGATGTGAAATGCAGTTCTGTTCGCTCGTTGGCCATCATTTTGTAGACACGTTTTTGTTTCACATTTTCCAAAATACGTTTCTTCACAATAAACACGTTATTTCATTGTGTTTTGGTCCTAATCCTTGGCCCGGTGTACCCCGAAGTCATGCTTGGATGGCTGAGGTGAGCTGTCCATCCTGGAAAATCCATATATTCAGGCTGGGTCATATCGGTGATATATCGGTGATATATTCTGAATTATTCTGATGGTCAAAGTATGTGATTGTATGTGATAGTATGCGATATTTTCAAGTTGACTTTCCACAGGAAGCTCTTGTTTGCAGGGATCCGTCAGTTTGCAAAGCACATTTGCTCTCCTTGCCTTTTGACACTGGACCTGTAGCCTTGGTTTTTAGCAAAGTTGCAGCTATCCTCTGAAAATTCGCATGGAATTGCAGCCTCCTGAAACAGTCTGAACTTAATCTTCCTATCATTGCCTCGGATTGTTTTGCCTGCAGACTCTTCTCCCGCCCTGCCTTGCTTTAGGGCAAGCATTATGGAGATAAGTGATGAGTATATTTTTGGTACATATACAATCATACGTGTTACATTGTGTCTAATTATATGATATATATGTATATATGTATATATGTATATATGTATATATGTATATGTCTTTCAGAAGTCTACTTAGGCTGGTGCCTTCGGCACCAGCATAAGTCCCCAGCAATTCCCCAAATTCAGAATCTACACAATAAACTTTAAACTGTTGTTTCTTTAAGAAAGGTTTTTCGCTGCTGCAAGGCTCTGCGGAAACGGCGAAGCGAGCTGAGCCGTAGTCCGGAGGGCTGGAGCTACGGGGCAACACGGGGCGGTCAAGGGCACGGCTTCTGATTCTCCTAGTTTTACGACTTTCGCTGCGCTTCGCCCTTTGTATCCTAATTTGTATCCCTTTGTTATCCTTTGTTCTTAGTTTTGTTCTTAGTTGGATCTTTGTCCAGGTCCTGGATGTCGATGTCCTGCTGAAAGTTTGAAACGCAAGCGCGGTGCTGTTAAAAAAGTACTCAACTGTTCTACAATGAAAACACCAGAAGTTGCAACAAGACTTGAAGACTTGAAAGACTCGATGCAACACTTGCATCAAGTTGCGCTTCCAAAAAATCGAAAGAGTTGCACGTCTCGCTGCCTCGCGAAGGAGTGAGGATTACCAGGCTCAGGCCCTGCCCTTAGAGCCGCATTGCTTAAACCATTCGGAAACGAAGCCCAGATAAAATCACGAATTGAAAGGGTGAAACGATTTGAACTGTGATTTTTTTTTTGCAGCAAAGGTAGCTGAAAGCAGAAAACTACTGGAAGATCGGAAGATCTCAAAAACATTCAAAAACATCATTAAGATCAAATCATATCAAGCACCATTTTCCGTTCTTCCTTTGGAGCTTGCACCATGACACGCCACGATAGGCGGCAAAAAAAAACACGCTTTCTTTGTCTTTTTTGGTCATCCCACAGGTATCACGTGGAAACATCGTGGAAACCACAGAAATCTAAATTGTAAAATCTCTCAAAACTCTCTTCGGAGATGTCGGGCTGAGTCGCTGGCTGCAAAGATGGCCTCGGAACGCGGTGATGCATTGGCCACGTTGCTGAAGCCTCAGAGAAAACAGGAACGAGAAAAGAACAGAAATATTGAAATAATGTCTATTCAAATAATATATTCAAATATTGATTCAATATAGATTAGATACATATAAATACTTCATAGATAAAAGAAGACTTCAAGTAAACGTTCTTTCTTAAAGAAATGCAGATGAAAGGTAATAGAGATGGAATGCAATGGGTAGGAACACTGGATTTGGAGTTGGTCAGACAGAGCATGCTTGACCGATCAGATCATGGCGGCGGGAAGCAAAGTTCCACATATCCATCAACTTCAAGACATTCCAAGATTGACTTGAATGAAAATCCATGAGGTGAGCAGTTTTTATGGTGTTTGTTTTTCACCTGCCTTCCTTGCCGGCATTGTGCTTTCTCCAAGGTCAAAGGATTCTACTGAAACACCTCGAAGGCACTTTTGAGCTTTGGCAAAGGGGCAGGTGATGGCAGGTGATGATCGTTTGATCAGTGTGGATCAGGTATGAAAGGAACTCCAGATCGCCAAGTGCATTTGATTTGCCCGGATCTGGGCAGAAGAGACCGAGAGAAGTGTTTCTGAGAGTGTTTGTAGAGTTTTTTCGAAAAAAGTTTGGAAGTCTTTGCATGTTCTTTTTGGAAGACATACCGCGTGCGCATACCATCCCCCATACCTTGACTTTGTTGGGAGGTGAAACTGCTGACTTTCTGCCAAGGTTCTCGTGCATCACCGCATTTCGACCATGCAGAGAGAAGGAGGCCAAAAACTGAAAGTGATAGCATAGCATAGCAGCTATAGTGGCATAGCAATGACTGTGGCAAGAATGCGACGACTTCCCTGGTGAAGCATAGATTTTGCCAACAAACACCCCCCCGACATGATCTGCTATGTCATGTAGATCTACATATAATATATACATATAATGCATATGATGGTGGTTGGGTTCAGTCATTCGCTGCAAAGCCAGTGACATAGGCTTGTGCCATCATGCAGAGTCAGAAGGCTACTGTTGTTCACTACATACATCTGCACACTAACAGTAGGCTGGTGGTCTCCACATTCATACATAGGGTGTAAATATGTATGCACACATATGTATATATATTTTTTTTTTTCCATGGCTGCTGAGACGATGCTCGTGCCTCTTGCACACGGCTGAGACCATCAGCTCTTAGGCTGGTAATCAGGAAGTAGCTTGCCGTGCTCCGCACTAGCAGCCAATTCCGCCAATTTTAGGCCAAGAGGTTCGATCCGATCAGCGCCATTGACAGCAGCATCGCCTGCGTCACCATCACCACCATGAGGAGGATTGGCCAAAGTCCACTTTGCCAGGGATGATGTCAGAGCATCTGCAAAGGCTCGATTCAAATGGATCGGGTACTCTTTGGCTTTCGCAGTTCTATAGGCTCCCTCCTCCGTCTTGCCGATGAGGTAGGAGGTGGGTCGAAGTGCGTGAGGATCTTCATTGAGAGACAAGGCTTTCGGCAACTCCGTATTCGAATAGAGGAACGTAGTGGGTTTGATGCCCACACTTCCAAATCTCCATTGCTCAATGCTGATGCGCTTGAAGGGACCATAGGGGTACCTCAGCAAGAGCTGGATGAGATTCAATCGCCAGATGCTTGCGAAAGATTCATCAAATGGAGTCGCAGGATGTTCCAACATCGTTGCCCCTCCGGACATCGTGACCAGACAGGCTAGGAGCAAACCTTTCAAAAGCAATATGTTCCCGGTGAAGATCTGAGAAAGCTCACCAAAAGTCAAATGGGCGATCCCCCAAAGATCATCTGCTGAGCGAAGGGGCCGGGGTCCTCGCAAGGGATTGCCATCGCCATCAACCTGAAGGTTGTGCCGGGCCGAAGTCCACGTCTCACATGGCGGGCCTTGTAAGAGGCCCAAAACACGGCCTGCCCTGGCAATTTGGATGAGGAAGGCCCAAAGTTGAGGATCATGTATATTCATACTGGAGTGTACTGCTGTGTCCAAGGAGAGAAGACGGATGTCCAACTCGCCAAAGGAAGACAAAGCAGCAGCCATAGCCTCATGGAAATCTCCCTCCCTCCTTCTCCCTGAGTACAAGTGAATCACATAGTAAGGCCCTCGAGAAGCAGGCAAGACTGGTCGAGGACGACTGAGCAAGCGCCAAGAAGCCCGAGCTTGTTCACGTACTCCCAGCTGCGCAAAGTGGCTCACGATCGGGTGTAGACGAGTATCACCACGAGGTTGAAGTACTTCAGGACGTACAGGAAGGTCAGGATAGTCTGGAGGTCGATGAATCCACAAATTGGTCAGGTCTTTCATCTGCTGTCGAAATCGCCACGCAGGGATATCAGCTAGCATATCCAGATGTGCTTTTTCAAGGAGAAGAGCACTGTCAGGATGTAGGTCCAGAGGCCAAAGGTTGTGGAACTCAGTCTCAATCCAATGGACAAAGAGGCGACCCGCCAATAAGTCTGGGATGTGCAAATCAAAAAGGGCATTGAAGAGGATGTTCTGAAAGTCAATGGTAGTGTGCTCCAACATAGCGCACCACTCAGCCAAACCAGCACGAAGCACTTCAAATGCACGTTGTACTAGTCCGGGATCTCGCTCAGGGTGCCACCAGGCAAAGCAATCATCGCCTTCTGCACGTAGTTTCGCAATGCGAGCAGCCAGCACAATGCGATGCCTCTGTCCACTTGTCGGGCGCAAAGGTCCCGCATGTCGGCGAACTGCCGGAAGGCGTTTGATGTGCCTCAAGTGTGAGGGCAATCGAATGGTAATTGGAACATCAGGCAATCGAGCCCCATCGATCCGGTCGAAACATCCATTGGGCCGATACCGAAGGTGTTGTTGTAGTCGCCAGGTGGTGTGGTGATCACGAAGACACCCTGGACATACTGTCGACTGGATGTATTGACGTTCACAGGATTGTTGCCCATGAACTTGATACGCATGTGAGGCCAAGGCCTGCTTGGAAGGGAAGGTCATCGGACAATCTGGGCAACGATGAAGTGGGCGGTCAGGTAGATCTGGATGTTCGTCTCCTCGAAGAAGATGGAAGCCAGAAGTGCTGAGCTCCGCAGTGATCAGGTGGTGGTAGTGATCTACATCACGTGCAATGCGTTCTTGAAGAAGATGCTTTTTGCAGGCTTTCTTCACAAGGCTTTTCCAATGATGACAATCTCGAAGGGAATGCCAAAACTCCGGCCAATCATCAACCAAAGCAGGAACCTCCGCAGGAAGAGCAACCAATGATTGCATCCAAACAAGGTCACGTTGAACTTCAAAGAGCCATCCTCGTCCTTGAGAAAACTCCATGAGCAGAAGATGGTGATGATAGTCGGCTCCATGCCTAGCCAAATGATGTAGATAAATCAAACGATGTCGTGCCCAAATGATGCGAAAGCTGGGAACTTCAAGATGAAATCTCACTTCATCATCAGTCATATGGTTTTCGGTCCAGAATCCAAGGTTGGCCATGCTGCGATAATGGTCACAAAGGACAGATTCCAAAGTCACCAAAGAAGAGCGAGAAACATCAGCCCAAACCGCACAACCATAAAGTAGGCGGGAGATGACCAAGCTTTCATGGAGTTGGAGGCGACCAGCAAGTGGGATCTGCTTGCAGTGAAAAATCGGTCGTTTCATCTGCTGAAAGGCTTGTCTGGCCATGGCATATATATATATATATATGTGTGTGTGTATACATACGTATCTACATATGTATACATATATATATATATATACATATATACATGTGGTTTTTTGGGTTATGTATGTGCACGGGGTCAATGAGGTGTGGTTGTTACAGGCTGGGGCCGAAGAGTTCCATACCACTCCTCGCGACTGCGATTTCGAGCAGGCCACGTGAGAATGATCCGATGTGTATCGGATTTGTATCCGATTTGTCTGCGATTTGTGTCCCATTGTGCGTTTGTTGTTTGGAATTCTTCTTGTTCGCCTCTTTCTTCTGTTTGGCAGTCCTAATTAAAACTGAACAAGTTCTGCAAGCCATGTCGATTATATAGTCATCTATGTGCCTCTCTGCCCCTTTCCCATCGATGATTTTTCACGTTGCGAATGTTGTTGGCTCGTCTTTGTGCCAAGAGCTGCTAAGTCTTCTATTGGACCTCAGAGAGCGGCGATAAGATGTGGTGTGTGGTCAGACCTAATGAGAGATTAACAAGAAACAAATCAAATGACAAAACATGAGAAACATGGAGAATGCTTACATATCATATCAGTATATGATAACGTGTGTATATGCATATATCATATATATACACTGTGAAATCACCTCAAGAGGTTGTTTATGTGAAAAGGACTTGGAAAGTGAAATTGCTTTCAAACTTGCCGATTCCCCTTCACCCGATGAACCTCGTAACGAAGGTTATTGAACGTGTATATATAGATATTGATCCTGGCGAGGGAACTTGTGGTCTTGTCCGGTCTTTGCACAGGGGATTGGCATTTTCAGATTTGGTCATTGTTAGCATTTCGTTCGCACGACCTGATGACCTTAGCGAAACTTGGCGAATTTTGGCGAAGGTGTCTACTCCGAACGCAGTGGTGCTCACTGCTCGGGCAGAGGGACAGGCAAGAGCTGGACCAGGACACAATGACAAGACAAAGCTGGAATTGGGCCTTGACAAGAAAACAAACAACTTCACCCACAAGGAACAAAGGAGTTTCAGTATGTTTCAGTTACTATTATTTTAAGTTTGTTTGATGTTCTTTTTTATTCTTTATCTGTTTCTTTCATGTTCTTGGCATGTTGTAAACCCTGCTTCGTCCCTGAGTCAGGTCCGCAGCAAATGATTGGGCGGTGGCCTGCCTTGATTGAGACTGTCGAAGTATGTCGAAGTGTTTTGCTCAAACCGAGTGTGTGAGTTGTCGCTGGAAGTTTCCAAGGAGGTCAGATTTCAGGTATCGTTTCTTGTGGTCCTGATCCAGACTAAGATCTCGATGAATGCAAATTGGGCATCTTCGACAATTCGCCACTTTTGATTTCAGTGCAGCACCGCGGTTCCTGCTCGAATAGAAAAAAACATGATCATGAACCATAGACTCCATAGACATAGACACTCATAAACAGCCGCGCGAGCAAAGAACCTGCAAAGCATCCCCACCTCAGATGCGGCACAATGAAGCAAAGGAAAAACTAGAGGGACTTGATTCGGACTTGATCCATCTGAGCCCAATCAGAATTCGCTATGCTTTGCTCAAGCTAACTACTCGATGTGTTTTCAGCAAACTCAGCACCAAACTCCCAGCACGTTGAGACACAGTGAGACAGGGATAGACAGGGCCTGACAGGGTGAGAGTTTTCAGGGATTCCCAGATTCTCAGACAGATTCCATCGATTGGCAATCGATTGATTGTTTTGCTGCCGTTCTTCGCAGAGTTTTGGCCATGACCTCAGAACTAAACTGCTTTGGTTCGCAGTTTGAAGTCTCATTCAGACATAAAGTTGACGTCTGTAAGAAAGAAACTATGTTCTGAACAACATTTGAACATTAAAATAAGATCGAATCATGTTGGATTTTGAACATCAAAAGTTTTAATTTGTGTGGTTCATTTTCACGGTGAGTGTTGCTGTCAACTCTAGCGGTTTCGACTTTGAAATTGAACACCAAGGCTGAGGGCTGCCAAGATTCAGAGGTATCGCAAACAGAATGGAGAAGCACCACAGGGAAAAAATACATCATTTTAATATTACATGATATAGAATTAGGCACTGGGCACAAGCTTTAGCTAGCCTCTCTTTCATCCCGCTGTCTGTCTGCCCGGTTTCATGGATTCATCCATTTGGATGCATCCATCGCTGCCATGGCCTACTCGCGTACAAGTGACTCCGCGCTCAGTACTACCTTCTCCGGCTTGTCACACTTCGCTCCTTTTTTCACTACCAGCCAATTTTCTCCCAATCTACATCGTCTCCAACTTCTTCTCATTCNACCTTCTCCGGCTTGTCACACTTCGCTCCTTTTTTCACTACCAGCCAATTTTCTCCCAATCTACATCGTCTCCAACTTCTTCTCATTCTTATTCCAACTGAACTCCGACCTGTGGACTATGAGGGAAGTCTACCACATCTTCTTCTTCATTATTTTTTCCTTTTTTTGCTGGTCCCAGTTCCACCTTCAACGCTGTCCTCAGCGGACATCTTTTGCGAGTTCGGAGGAGGGGATGTGGAGGGGGGCGCCTAACAACCGGTGCGGTGGCTCATGCCCGGTGGNTTTGTCGGTGGTCTGGGTTCCACCTTGCCTGGTCCACTGGGTCCCGTGTATAAGGTGTATATTAGCAGCATTTCCCGAAGCTCAATGATTCCGTTTTCACTGGCTCGTCTTTGTCTCTTGATACTCCTACTTGCTGACGGAATGCTGCTGCTGACGTGCGGTTTCGACGTGAACTGCATATCGCTGTGGGAATGATATAGAATTGAATATATATATATATATATATATATGTATATGTATATTACAATAATAACAATAATAATAATAATAGTAATAATAATAGTAATAATAATAATAATAATGATTGTTATTATTACATCATTACTACACTTTGGAAAGCAATAATATGTTTTTCAGTTTTTCTCCTCCAGCGACAAACACACTTGCAAGAAGGCAAAACATGGGAATTCTCCACGAACAGAAGTATGTAGCAAAGGGTTGGCCAAACCGCAGTGGTCGACCTTGTCATTGATTGAATATTGCATGCAAGTCAGCTTCTTGTGAGGGGACGTGATGCAAAGTCAAACCTATGCACAGGCAGGAGCCGGAAAACTATATCCGATTGTGCTTTGTCTATGGGTGTGTGCTTGCCGGATTGACTTCGTCGCCAGCGTGTCACTATCTTGGGCAACGCTTGAATGCGACCAAAGGAAGCGAAACAAGCAACTGAGTTGTAAAGTGGCACATGCGTAGAAGCAGTGAAAGAGTAATTGATACTGCTGCAAGTGCATCGTGTTGATTGACTTGATAGTGACACGATAGTAACATATATAGTAACCGTACTTAGTAACCCCATATGAACCATCAGAATATACTTTTGAAAATTTTGAGATCATAGGTTTGTGAAAGCACCACCAGGGTGACCATGGGGTGACCATGGTTTCTTGTTTGTGTTTGCTTTCGTCATTTTGCATGTGTGTTCATGTTTGTTCAGTGACAGGGTACGGAGATTTGGATCAAACACGAAGAGGAGGCGTTGGTGCAGTCGGGCGTGGAGCAATCACTAAACTTCACTAAACAGTTGATCTCTTGAAGTCTTGAAACGCGGCGTGACAGGGCACACTCAACACTCTGTACCCTGCAAATCCAAACAGAATTCGAGCAGATCACTTGAGATGCAATTTGATCGGAGCCTTGTTTGACTGTTACGCTTTGGTAGACAGGGATGATAGATGATGATAGCACGTCTTACGTTTCAACCAAGTAGTGGAAGTAGGGCCATCACATGGCCATCACATAGATGTCACCAGGTCTGGATCCAGGCAGAGATTGTCACATCGAATGACAAGGAGATCATTGTGACCCGGTGATGACGTTTTGAAATGTCTTGAGTTTTTTCCCAAATATCAATGTAACCTGGCAACGACCTCGAATCTCTGATATGCACCACGTCAAATCGCAACTTTATTTCCACATGTTTCTCTTTACCCAGGCTTCAGTCAAAAGGAAATTGAAAGGCGATGCAAGCTGCTGAACATTCACAGACATTTCAGGTGGATTTGAGGTGCTATTGAAAGCCAGAAATTGCACAGACTACAGCACACTACAGCAACTACATGCACGATATTCTGAAAAGCAAACATGGCTTCGTATGTTGAGCAGGTGCACGATGGTGCACGTCATGAAGATTTCATGCAGCATTCCAACGGATTCCAACGGATTCCAACGGATTCCAACGGATTCCAACGTGAGGTGAAAACCTATGAAGATCCCAACAGCCGAATCGTCCTGGCGCCTCATGAGCCGATCTTCCTCAGGACAAATCGACTCTTGTAGCAGGTCGTCATTCGAGAACATGTTTCGACTCTCCAATCTCGACGACGGAATCGGAAATGTTGTGTTTCTCCATGTTTCTCCTTTTTACACGTTCTTGGAAATTATGCAGAGCCCCACCAGCAGACCTTTCTGCCGGAGTGATGTGGAACCTTTGCGTGTTTGCGCACATAAAGATTTAGATCAAAGCGAGACACTTCCTGACCTTCCTGAAACAGGACTACTGATGTCTTCACAAGTGAAGGTTTGTCTGTCTTAGATGACTTGTGCCTTGGCAAGAATTTGAACGGCACAGAGGAAACGTTTGAAAGAGCGACAGGTGACTCATTCAGCGCTTGTTTGCACTTGGCACTTTACTAAGCTAAGCCAGAACTCAATTCAACATCCCCAAGAACAATTCGTAATTTCATGTAATTCCCTTCCGCATCAGCTGTGTTTGGGCTAAAATTCCCACGGTGTATGGACTTTCAAGCAGATGTCAAGATATGCTGAGGTGTCAGCTCACACATTTGCACGAACCTGCTGTGACCGAAGGGACGGAGGGAACAAACAAGGGACAGCCAAAAGACATCAAAGGCATTCAAAGGGACTTCCCAAGCATTTGATCAAGGCTTGTCAAGGAAGTTTGGAGAAAGTCTGGACATGTCTGGGCTATTCAATGATGTCTACCCAGCTGAGGGGAGGAAAGACAGGGAAACCTTTGCCATTTTGCAGCACAATGCAGTTTGCACGTTGACAAGTCTATGAACAGCAGATACAAACTAGATTGACATGTTTTGTGTCATCCATTGGAATAGAAATGCTGCTGCTTTCCTTTGGAGGTACTCAGCTCGCTGCAAAATCGATTTGACATTGACAAGATCTATACCTTCACGGGGCCGATTTTGATCGCGTGGAATGCTAAGAAGCAAGATTTAGCAGGTTCGGAGACTACAATCGTGCGTAACAATCACAATCATGATAATCAGATATAATCAGATCATGATGATGATAAAAACAACAACAATGGAAATGCTGACAACAACACCAACACAATATATGTATAATATGTGTGTTTTATTACGGAAAGGACTGTTGTGAGCGGTGAAAAACAGCCCCCTCCCTTTTAGCGAAATGTTTATATCGGGTAGGGGCACGGTGTATCACGATGGAAGGCCAGTCCGTTCTGCCTCGAGGCTAAATCCCTTCAAAGGGATTCCGGGATTGTATGACGAGGATGCTGCAGCCTGAGAACGATAAGAACGATACAGCTTTTGCACCATTTTTGGTTATTTTTGGTCCATTTTGAAGATCCTAACTTTGAAGCAGATATAGATTGAGATGACTTAGCAGATTCAACAGTTTATAACAGTTCAGGACTCTCTTCAGGACTAGGAAACACAACGCACAGAGCACTGCAGCGATTTGAGGTCTTGAAGAGCTTCATGACAACCAAGCCATCGACCAAACCGCAACTTGACTTGTGGTGCAGAAATAGTGCAGAAGCTCACGCTTTGGATTTGAAAAAGGATGAAGCAAAATGAAGCAAATCCGGAAAGCCGGAAAGGATAGAAAAAAGATGAAAGAACTGAAAGAAGAAGTCTATCTCGCAACTGCTGTGCTTCTCTTGCGCTGCAAAAAATCGAAAGTTTCGAAAGACTTGTAGTAACTGCTGCTCAGCCTGGTAGCTTCCGCAGATTTTGGCAGCTTGTAGATCTTTGCATCGTTACCGCTCTATGCCCAGGCATGTCTTCAACACATCGAACTCCACCTACCGGGGCATTTGTGACCGAAAGAAGAGTCAGCCGGATCCCCAGGATCCCCATGCGATGGCGTATCAATGTACTGAAGCCCAAAGGGCAGAAAGCCATAAACAAGCATGGCCATACAGGCCATACTGACCTGGACTTTCAGGCCTGCTGACTTTCATTTTCTGATTTTTTCCGCCTCAAACTAGGAGTTTGGGATTCTAGTGTTCAAACTCGAGGTGTTTTTTGCGCTCAGGACAGTCCTCATCAGTGGTGAGTCTGGTGCAGGAAAGACAGAGACCACAAAGTTTGTGATGTCCGGAGCTCAATGCGTTGAACAATGGTTGACCAATAGTTGAATCATGTTGAAGCCATGTCGAACCAATGCTAGTGCAAAAAACATGTTGCAAACCTGAACAGGAGCGAAGTTTGAAACATGTTCCACAGAATCTTCTTACCATTTCGGGTGAATTGCGCTACACTCGAACAAGACATTGCAAGCTTTTGGAGAACTAGTACTTGCACGGGAATACACGCATAGCCCCTGTAAGGAAATTCCTAGCGATGGCAGGAGCATCAGATGGTGAGGTCACCAACGCTGCAGCCTCAGGAGGGCATAAGGTGACATCAGGATGACAGGATGACAACAGGATGATAGGAATTGATAGGTATTGATAGGTATTGATAGGTATTGATAGGAATTGATAGGTTGTACAGAATGGCTTGGAAAAAATCAAAGCGACTAAACGTGACATAAGCCGTGACATGGGACAAAAAACTGGCAAAGGTTGACGGTCAGCGCATGTCTCTGTGAGGTGGAGAAGCAGGTCTTGGAATCCAATCCACTTTTGGAAGCCTTTGGCAATGCTCGAACCCTCAGGTGCATTTCGGCTGTGCCCAAGGGTACCCCAGTTTATAAAGTTTGGAATCACTTCAAAAACGGCAGAGAGAAATTATGGAACCATGCAAACCACAATAGACATCGATGGACCATATACCCACGCTGCCCAAACTGCGGCAAAGTATCGTTTCAGCTTTGCATATCTTTGCGTCTACAGTCTACTCATGGCCATGGCTCACCTTTTGGCCAGGAATGACAACTCCAGCCGCTTCGGCAAATTCATTGAGCTGCAGTTTCGCACCAGTGGCAAGGCCGGCAAATATCATGTTCGGAAATGTTTCAGTTGATTTCATGTCACATATCGTTGATCTGAGATACTCCCACAGAATAGCACAACCCCCCAAATTTGGGTACAGATATGTGAGGCACAGTAGAGCACCACCATTGCTACATCGTTGCAGCGAGGACGCAGCCAACCTGGGAGTTGCGGGAGAGAACTGTCGTCTTTGCGGCGCGCGAATCCAGACCTATCTGTTGGAGAAGGCAAAGTTGGAGTCATCTCAATGACCACGGGTGATACAGAAAAATGAACATGTATCAAAAACTGAATCAAAAACTTTCAAACCATGGTCCGGAATGGGACTGACTGATTGAGAGGGAAAGCCCAATATGCCCGAGGTGCTGTTCAGAAGACTTTACCAATAAATCAGCTTTATGATCACAGCGAAGCCAGTCTATCAAAGAATCAGCAGTTTAGTCATCAGGCAGACATTCGAAAGAGTGTTTTGACAGCCTGAGATTGACACCCGGCACAAGCCAGGTCCGCGTGTGTGATCAACAAGAAGGCGAAAGGAACTACCATCTTTTTTATGAGGTCGGCATGGTCTCGGCATGGTCGGCAGCATCAGAAGCCACTGGGACGTCTTGGTGAAATTCGTCAGATCTGCACCTCCTTGCAGCAACAGGCCTGCGCTGCAGCTGCGCTGGCATCAGACTGCAATTATTCGCCAGACACCAAGGAAGAATGTGCAAGAAGCTGTTATCAAAACTTTCAAGATCAAACACTTTTGACCAAACTTTCATATCCTTCATCAAAAATTTCTTTGACATGACATGTCGATACAAAGGCACCACATTATGCATTGCTTCTGTTTGTGGGACAGCCATTGGAGTAAATTGAATGCACTGAAACTGCGTACAGAGAATCCCACCAGTTTCAAGGTATCCTCAGAAGCTCTCGAAAGAGAAGGTGAAGAATGAGTTGACTTTGAACTTGGAGGCATTGGAAAATGTTGCAAGATGTTGAAAACTTAGGTGTTTCATGGTGTTTACTTGAGTCCAAGCTCTCCATTGCAACACTCCTCCCACGCGACTGGATTGTGTGATCCCTTTGCAGGGCTTCAGCGACCTGGGAAACTTTGCTTACCTTACACGTTCGTCATGCAAGACATTGTCACTGAGCTGCACAATATTAGAATCATTAGACACGCTTAGCTATGAGACAGTGGAGACGGTGGCAGACAGTGACCGCTCTCAGAGCACATGTTTGAAATGTGGACATGACATTCTGAATAGGAGATTGATTCAGATTCATGGAGATCCAAGATCAAAAGTACAAACAAGTACATACATTATTGCAATGGAGGGGTTGCAAGAGAATAGGAATGTATTTACCCCACTACTCCATATTTGTGCTTGTTCCCCGGGTCAGGAAACCATCAACATTGTATTGTTGAACCTCTTTAAGCCATTGCCAACTTGCTTTTGCCACTTATTGTGAAGTTGTGTTTGTTTTCCATTTTCGCCAGGACCGTGTGTTTCAAGAAAGTGCTTTATAAAACGAGTGCTAAACAGTGTAGATCAAATTTACTAGAAGAAATGGTGCTGAAAATTATCAAAGACTTTCTGTAAGAGTACTATATTATACAAGAGTCCCTATCATGACGTTCATTTATATATAATTTACAGTATAAAATGTGTATTTAATAGACATGCTGCACATGTTTTCATGTTTCATCCGTTTTGAGCACCCACCAAGGAAAGACGTCGACGATGTGGAGATGTTCGAGCGCCGCATCCACGTCTCCCGAGACACGTTGGACCAACACGTGGAACGTTGCCACATCAGACATGTAGACATATGCCAATATTGTGTAAAATTATGTAAATATGATTATAACATATTATAACATTATGATACATTATGTATAGCATGATTGTAACACGATTATAACATATATACATCATTCTACACTACAGATGCATTGATGCTGCTTTGGGGAATTTGCACTGCACTAGCCCTTTGGGCTACAGACACATTCGACATATTGCAGTGCTAGATTCGTCTCTCGTATCCACTCAGAATCCATTCCTTGGATTCCTTTCCTATCGTTCCCGTGTCTCTGTCTTTCTGCCTTCTTATTTGCTCTGAGCATGTGGAGAATTCTAGAGACATCTCCGTCTCTTCAATTCTCTTCAGATCTTCACATCTTCAGACTAAAATCAGATCAGACTGCCAGGCAATGCAAACCATTGGCATCCCAGAGGATCAGATGACCCAGATTCTGCGCATGGTGGCATCGGCCAACGCCTTGGCGATGGGCACGTCAACATGCATAGAATAGAAAAGATAATATGATATTCTATACATAGATGTGCATTATGTGCATTATGTGTATTTAGAGTCTTACGACGGTTTGGGCATGTGTGGTACTCTTTTAAGATTTCTGATTGTTCTGGCGTATCATTTGTACAATGAAAACTGTAGTGCTGCCTCGCTATAGACTATAGTACTGCACTGTACGTGTGGCAAATATGTTGGGACTTCAACGCTTTGATACCTCAGAGTCTTTGTCGATCCCGAATTCCTTGGTTTCCGGTAGTTGTTTGGTCCCTTCAAATGCGGACGTTTGCAGTAAAGGAACTCGTTCCGATCTGTTGTTTCATTCAGTTACAACTCAGTTGAATCACAGGTTGAGTCATTTGGAGGACATTATGTTTGACACTATTCGATGATATGTTTGTGCTTGTACAGTCCTTCCAGAGGTCCAGGATCTTTGCATCTGGTTCAACTATGTTCAACTAGTATCTCGTATTATCTCGTAGTTGTAGGATCTGAGTATTGAAGCACTCGAAGTGAACTGAGGTCCTCCACCTCGGGAACATCAAATTTGATGCTCCGCCAAACAACAGCGAAGGCTGGGCATGGAGGTCTGCTGGAAAGGGAGACACTATGGATCCCAATGGATTCTCAACATTCAAACGAGTCTAAGAGGAACTTGACGGCATTTGCTTGTTCGTGCTCTCCACTGCAATTTGCTCAAACGCTCAAGTCGGTGCTTGGTCTGGTGACTTTGCAAAGAACTTTCCAAATGACGCACGATCTTACCAATACTCAGAATACTTACATATTTTAACAGCTTAGTTTACCAGTTTACCAAGTCTTGAAACGTCCGAATTCCGGCTAAGGGGTAACACCCGGATTTGCAAGACAACAAGTCATAGAAAACACTGAAACCATGTTGGTGACAAAGAGTGCACACAGGAAGATAGAATTGAAGAAACTTTCTTCACCTTGGACATGTTTTGCATCGTTTGCGAAGGCTCTATGGCCATGTCTGAGTGCGAGAAGTCCATGGTTCTCCTCTCACGCTTGTCAGCTTTGAGTGCACCGCTACAGGGTTGCCTCCGATTCTGTTCTGTTTACACATATAATCATATATATGTATATATAATATACATGCTATTATGTTATTATGTTAGTCCAATATCATTACCTATCATTAATGTGTATGATCATGCAGGTGATTCATGCATACATGTGTAACAAGTGCATGTATATTACAAAAGTATGAATATATTTCAGATTCACAAAGCAAGCCCTCAAAGCCTCAAATTCCTGAAATGTTGGTACAATGTTCTCAATATGTGTTTTGCCCCCCTTAATCTCGGCTATTTGCTGCTGCTTTCCCCATGCTTCACTGTGTCTGCATAGCCTCGCGCAGCATTGCACAGCATTGCGCAGCATTGCACAGCATTGCATCCAGGAGATGTCCAGCAAGCTGTTGGGAGTTGATCGTAAAGCGCTGGAGACGGATCCTTGGGATGCGCAGGACATGGTGGACTTTCAGACTTCTTCAAAGTCGACATGTGATATATGTGGAGACATGTGGAGACAGACTTGACAGCTGAGGTCTGCCCTGTGCAACCAGACTCGGGTGACTCGAACGGAGAAGATCAGAAGCCCGGTGAATGTCCGCAGAGATCTCAGAGATGCACAGAGATGCACAGAGATGCCCAAAGATGCACAGACCCGGGGAAGAACTATGAAGAACTGGGACGTTTTTGCAAAAGCACTGAAGATACATGAAGAGACTATGCGAGACCAAAATAGACCAAAGCTTCGCAAAAAAAAAAAAACTCAAAATGTCTCGGATCAACAATCGGTGAACTGAAACGAGATTTGATCGTATTCCTACAGTTTGGGAGGTCAAGCAGCAGACAATCGAGATGCTTTGGCCAAAGCAGTCTACGGCATTGTCTTCAACTACATTGTGTACCTAGGATTGCAAGGTGTTGCAAGATGTTGCAAGTGTAGAAATACAAGATTGAGCCAAAATATCCAAATGCAAGTACTACATAGTCTTACATTGAGATGCCGCAGAAGAATGATGAGCCAAGATACCGTGGAGATTTGGGGATAACAATGGATAACAGGAGAACCTATTGGAAGTCATGAGCATCGTCGACATGACATCCAGCCAGGTTTGCGAATGTTTACTTGCGGGATGTTCAGCGACTTTGAAGCTTTGCACAATGAAAGAATAGACATCAGAAGACTCCAAAAATAATGGAAGAATTGAAAATAATTGAAATGTGTGTTTTGTTTTTGTTTTTTGTGTTTTGCTCATCTTTGTCTCATGTTGCGCCAGCTGCCAAGCCGAGCCGGGCCTTTTTGAGACATTTTGAGACTGTGATTTTGTCGAGGATGACATCAGGATGACATCAGGATGACCCAGGACTCACAGAGACTCAGAGAGACTGACAAGTTTGGATAATTTTGGATCATGCCCCGTCCCCAGGCAGAGTACAAACATGTCCATTGGATACGTTGAGGACCGTCTACATCCGTACACTTCACTCATCTTCACGTCAAAATTGGTGAAGTGAAAATTAAAGTTGCAAACGCTTCACAAAACTGTAAATTTCGCAAATTGGAGTTGCACATGTTCCGAAATGGCCCAAAGCAAACGGTTTAACGTGGATTTCGGGCTGCTGCTGCAGGACGTTAAGCTCTTCGCCGGTGTGCTTGACATTTTCGGTTCTCATCTCAAAGCTGTTGGTAGTTTGGCAACGTTTAGGACCGTTTAGCATGTTTCGTGTTTCTCGATTCTCTTTGCTGCACTTTGCTGGACTTTGCTGCGCTATGCCCGTGCTGTGAGGTTTCGAGTGCTTCAAAATGAATTCCTTCGAGCAGTGCGGAACTCGGTCTCTGACCTCACAGTCTGGTGCCGTGTTTGGAAACGGGTTGGACATGATTTGGACATGAGTCAGACGGCACGTGCTGTTACGCCTCCCTGCGGTCAATCTTGCGGTCGAGTTCGCTACAGGCTTTGCATCAATTTCACGAACGAACGGCTTCAGCAGTTCTTCAACTCCTTTGTTTTCAAGCTGGAGGAGACTAGACACGGCACTGAGGATTTCACAGCCTCATGTTTATGTTCGATACATTTCGATACTAATATGCAACTTGATGCGCCCTGTGTCATATTATACTACATTATACTCTGAGACGTGTCTTGTATATTTTTTGAACATATTTCAACATATTCAAAGATAGACTTGTCTTTTTCATTATTTTTCTATCGTTATTCCGTTCTTTGCCCAGGAACAGCTCTACGAGCGCGAGGGCATCGAATGGGATCCATTGGATTTTCCCGACAACCAGGACAAGGGCACCAAACGGAATACACATGGAATACACCTGGATGAATAGAAAAATATCGAAGACAGATGACAGATTGATGAAATGGTGATGAAAGGGAAGGTGTCCGTCCTGATTGTCCTGTCTCGAAGAGCGAAACAACTTCTGAAAGCATTGCGAGACTTGAGAGAGGATCAGATGCTTTCTAGCAGGGAATGATATCAGTCAGGTGAATGCAGATGGCACAAGCAAAAGAGGTGGTTTTGAAATAGCGATCTATCATAGTCCCCCACATAAGAAGAAATATGAATTGACATGTTGATATGAGTCCAATGGGTATATGTCAATGTGTTTTAGCATGATTTAGCCCTATGTATACATATATCATATACATGTGTGTGTGTGTGTGTCATAACTGGAATTCATCAGACCTGTCCTGATCGTCCCTAGTGCTTCAGGATGCTGTCGACATGCTTCAGGGCAAGGTGCGATATTGTGCGAAGCATGGATCGTCCGAATTGGTCCGATGCGACGAAGTAAAGCACTGTCGACATCCATTGCGCATGATATGTGAATGGTTCACAGAAATCCAGTGCATATACGTCATCTACGTTCAAAACAGCTCTTCTAAGGACACTGCAGATTCTGTCAGATTCCGCCAGATTCCTTTCTACATTTTCACCATCTCAACATATCTCAACAGTCTACATTGTCTATTTTCGAGACAGTTCTAGCAGGCGCCGTTGCTGTCCCTCTTGTTGCGAGTGATGCCACAGGGCACGGGTGTTTTTGCCATTCTGGATGAGGAATGCGTCGCTGAGCCCAGGGTACAGGTTGAACGCAAAAGCTGAAGATATCGAAAGACAAAGTATTTCAATCTTTTGAAATCTGAATTAAGCTAGGAAGGAAATACAATACTCAGTAATACTCGTTCTTTTGAAGCAATAAGACTTTTAAGCCTGTGGTGGTGTGTAGAGCTTTGAGGCAGAGATTGCTTGTCTCAAAACGACTGCCGTGAGGATCAACATTGGCTTCCAAGATTGATCTCTATTCGCGAGATAATTTTCTCTGACCTTGCCGTGGATAATTTGTGGGTATGTCGCAATTGCGTTTATGTGTGCGTACCCACCCATGTCGGGTCTATTCTCACTCTGCAAACAACTGTCTTTAACCCGAAAGAGTTCGGTCTTGTGAATTCTTTCTGAATTTGTTGTAACATGTCCAGCTTTCACAGGTGGTGCCGCAGGGTTCGGACCAGGGCTTTTGCAACAAGTTGATCAAGCAGCACAAAGGCGCACGAAATGAATCACAGATCGATTCCCAAAGAATCACAGCTTCGAGAAAATATTCGCGTGCATTTGGGACGATATGTTTTTAGTGATAAAATCAAAACAAGGCCCACACTGCAATTTTTGTGTGTTTTGAGTAAGCAAAGCAGACATAGAAAACAGGAAGACCTTTGTGTTTTTGATCCTTTTTGACCCTTGTTGATCCTTTTTGATATATAGACCTTTTTGATCGTTAGGCCATCGGCGCTTTGATGAGATAAAGACCAAGCCCACATGGCAAAGATCTCAGAGATGAACATGGTCCATGCTGAAAGTCTTCAGGAACAGGGAAATTCCGAGAATTCTTTGGTCCTGCAACAAATTGCAACAAGAGATGAGAATAGATAAGATGTTTTGTTGCAATTTGGTATGGAAAGCAGAAGCTGTAGAGTTACCTTTGAATTGTGTTGCTTGAACTTCATGATTTCCTAACATTTCCCTTTCTCAAAAGCTTAGAAGGCTTAGATGCATTGTTCAGAGGGAGTAGCAACTCACTATTCACTCGCTCCATGCTTTTTCGCTAGGGTGTCGGGTTCTGTTCGGTGCCTCGCTGTGCCGATCACCAGGTTTGTCATCAAGCATTTCGCCGGGCCAGTGAGTTACTGTTGGCAGCCTCAAAGCACGTCATCAAGAGTCAAATGTCAAAACGTAAACACATGCAAACTTCTGTGACGTATCAAACAAGACAAAATGAAAGCAAATAAATGCGATGAAATACGGAAGGCTGCCTTAGATTGGTGTATCCACATGTGTATTGATATGTATATATATATATATACATACAGTATTGTACGTATATATATATATACATGTATGTATGTGTGTGTATGTATGTGTACATGCATCCGACGGTCTACGACAATGTATAACCATGAATCCATGGTGTGTGAAGGTCAGTGAAGGTCTGAAGTTGAGGGGCCTTGAGCTCAGGTTCAGATGGTTTCCTGGACAAGAACAAGGATCAGCTGAGCAACG
>BGPT01001019.1:223488-243488 GCA_003297045.1 Symbiodinium sp. clade C Y103
GAACCTCCAGGCCCCAGCCCACAAGCCGCGGTCTCTAACGTTACCTTCCAGGCCCCAGCCCACAAGCCGCGGTCTCTAACGTTACCTTCTGAGCCCTAGGAAAAAGGAAAGGAAGTGGCTCCTCTCCGCGGTCGTTGCACCCTGCTAAACACCATGGCTGTCTAACGTCACCTTCTGAGCCCTAGAAAAAAGGAAAGGAAGTGGCTCCTCACCGCAGTCGTTGCNACCTGCTAAACACTATGGCAGGCTGGTTTCTGAGCCAACCCACTGATGCACTTTTTCTCTGGCGCGCTCCCCCTTGCCGTCGGCTGGGGTCGGCGGATTCTTTCGATTTTGTAGATGGTTCATCTGCTGAACGTCGATTCCCCCTTTCCACCTTACATAATCACGAAACCAGTTCAGCTTGCAAGGATGAATCGCAGGTTTGGAACTCAGCCAATGCACCCGCTGTTTACACGTTTTAGCTCGTTGAGTTTTTTGGTTTGTTTTGTCTTTGACCTATGACATTGACCTCACATTGGTTTCTCTTTGAGGATGCAGCTCCCAGCAAAAAGAAGAAAAAGTACACCGTCTCCTCGGAGTTCAAGGCACTCTGAAATCTCAACCGTTGAAGTCGCATACTGCCATCAGAAAACTCAACGCGTGGGCAGAGTATCTGGGTGTCCTCAGATGCTTTGTTTTTTTTCATTTCTCCTGCATACTTGTGCAGCTATGTAAAGTTACCTAAGGCCTGAGAGAAAACTGAAAGCTGACAGCAACTGACAAGTGAAAGTTGATTGTATCACTGGCATCACTCGCATCACTTGAACTTTGGCGGACCTACTTTCCCCACTTTCCCCACTTTAACGGTGTCCCACGGTGTCCCACGGTGTCCTTTTCCTCGTTTTTACTCTGTCATCTTTGCCCAGGACCAACTGTCATCCCTCATGGATATCGTGGATCTCACAGAGCCGCACTTTATCCGTGCGCCCAGCAATGTGTTGGGTCGGCCATCATATGGCGGTCGTACAGTACATTACAGTATCATGTTCTGACTTTCAAGACGATAATCAGAAAGTACACAGGCCAAGATCGCCATTTAGTGCCATAGACACAAGATGCTTCGCATCTACAGGAATTTATAGACAAATTGGCAACTTGCTGGATTGAAATAGGTGAACTTTGGTTGCTGTAGATAGCCAGTGATGATAGTAGTTCTTGATATGACATCCATAGATGACCCCTGGTACATCAGAACGAACAAGAACATCTGAGTAGATTGGATGTGATATAGAGTGATTGATAGCTTGATGGATGGCTTGTTTGACATGCATAGATAGATAGAAAGATAGATAGATAGATAGACAGATAGACAGATAGACACAGAGATAGGAGAGACAGAGAGACAGAGAGACAGAGAGATAGAGAGACAGAGAGACAGACAGCTGCATGGAACAGGCAGGGCAGAACCAGGCAAGACAAGAAAGTTGATAGTTTGATGCATGAATGTTGGATGATGTATGGACCTCTGATCATGTCTTTTTCAGTTTTTCTGTTGTTTTGCTGGTGATCGTCTGGCAACTGGGGCTCTACTGGCCATCGAACAAGCGATTTGCATTTCGCGGAAGATCTCTTAGGCCGTTGTCGCATCCAGTTCCACTATACGTCCAATATGTAGCAATTCAACTCATGGTCAAGATGTGGCATATGGTTATGTAAACATCAACTTACAAATATGTAAATAATATTAAATATCATACAGTTCCTTTGTCATGTCAGTCGTGTACGGATGTGTGCGGTCTGCGACGGGCGAGGCTGCATCAAGCCCAACCCGCAAAATGAGCCCGGAGACCTCAGGAGAGAACAGAAATTGAGAAGTGAAAAATGCGAAAGTGAAAAATATCAAAATGTGAAAGAAATCAAGTGAAATATTTAAAAATGATTAAAAATGAATTATTTAGATTAAGTTAAGACTTCTTTAGAATATTTTAGAATCGTGCGTTCATTTGGTTTTGTGTTGATGTCCAGCAATGCACAGAACACACAGGGACCGTTGACAAGTTAAACGACAGACCAGCGAAGAAATGGAATTGGGGCTGTCATGTGGTAGGGCCCAAGCCGCTTGTCTCCTCACTTCATTGCCAATTAGCCTGATTTCAGATTGAATTTGGACCAATTGTTATTCTCAACGTCCCTCTGGCTTTCAAGTGGTTGCTGAGCATGTGCCCTGGCTTGCACTGACTTGCACTGCATTGCACTGATACTATGTGTTTTGCCAATGCCGACTGAGCAAGGCCTGACCGGTACGACCGGAAGGCCGTCACAGAGCAGCTGCGTTATGGAGGAGTGCTGCAGGCCGACACAGACCTGATCCAAAAATTCTCCGAGCGCTGTCAAGAGTTGGCGGTTCTGGATGCGAATTAAAACGTGCTGTTTACAGAGAACGGGCTGAAAAGCAAGAAAAACAGAAAAGAATGATTCGTTCAGTGACAATCGTGACAATCCATGTCAATCAACGTCACTTGTTTCTCTTGCACAGGTGGTCCAGGTGAGTCGAGCTGGCTATCCTGTTCGAATCAATCACCAGGAATGCTGGGGTCTCGTGGGGTCTCGTGGTGGAAGCTGTTTTTCGATGTGATTCAGTCTGGGTGTTGCCTTCGCTGGAAATCAAAGACAAAGACAACAGCAGAATTTGTTTTACTCGAGTGCTTCAACTGTGGACTAATCATCAATACTATCCATACCGTATCCATACTATCAGAATCTATCAACGCTCACCCCAAAGATCTCGTTGGGTTTCTAAAGCAGATTCCTCCTACTCCTACTGATGAGTACGGGTCCAGTATGGTCCACCCACGTTCTAAGGTTGGGATGACTTCAAAGTCGTGGCATCTCCACAGATCATCTCAGGCTCATGGCTCATGTCGTCGCGCAATGTCGTCGCATGCCGCTAGTTTTGCTACGACTTAAGGCTAAGGGCTTTCTGTCTCTCCGAGCCCAAAATCACCTAAGATGGCTTTCAGATGGCCTGAGGTTTCCGTACGAAGATGACCCAAAGTACACAAAAAGTACACAACATGACCAAGATGTCACAACGCAAGGGCTGCACCCAAAGGCTCAACCTGCTGGGCAAAGTCGATGATGTCGATATCACTAAGGCCTGAAGCATGTGGATGACACCAAAGTACGAGCGCAGAAGTTGCTGGAACACTTGACAACCGAACTGCATGTGCCCAAGCCCAACCATGGCCAGAGCCTTAACATGATCTTGATCTTACATGTTCCTTGCATGTCGGCTCAATTTTTGCCACGATTTTAGCAGAGTCAATGTGAACATCATCCTGTTTTCATAGGGGGCACAGATGGTCAAAGTATTTTCCAAGTCTTCATCCTGTTTTCGACAGATCTTCCAGGTCTTCCTTGGGCAGTTGGCAAGACCTTGGACTGCGCCTCAGGTCTTGCGACATCACAGCAGTGAAAAACATACTATATATACTATATATATATATATATGATCAGTGTATATTTGCATATATATATATATATATATAATATATATATACATATTATACATTATGTATAATATATTATCTCATATTCTCATAAATTCTCATGAACCTTTGGTGCACTACCCTGAGCCTGCAAGGTCTTTTTCAAGCTCCCAGCTTTTGAGCGAATCAAGTCGCACACTCAGCACATCTCAGCAAATCTTTACACTAAAAGCATCTTAAAATCATCTTAAAGTCATCTTGAATCACTTTCATGACTTCATGCAACTTCGTACTCAATCGTCCTTGTCCCCTTGAATGCACCATGTGGACACCGTGCACAAAAGAACCTGGATGCTTGTCAAGGTTCTTGATTGATCTCATAGATTCCTGCAATTTTCCAAGATGTTCCTTCTTTCTTCCGGTTCAATGCCGTCAATGCATGTCAATGCACTGTAGCTGAAAGGTGTTTTTGGTTCCGTTCAGAAGATGTGCAAAGTTTGGTCACTGTAGAAGTGCGTTTAGAATTTGCGCGTTTTGCTCGTCACTGTAGGTTTGCTCGTTTGGAGCTGTTGGTGAAGAGCGCGACGCAGATCCAGACGGCCTGGAGGAGACGTGTGCAGATGGGAAAGTACAAGGCACTCTGCGGCGACTGCGGCACAGCCAAAGTCTCCTCCAAAGTGTGCGGATTTGACGTCGCAGATACGTCACAGATATGTCACTGATATCACAGTGTTTTATCGTGCTATGATTTGATGTGGTTATACAACATAGTAACATAATTTATCATAGTTCTGTCTGTATTATATTATGTACAAAACAATACAAAACAGATGTTCTGATACATGATACAATCATATTATATGATATGATATGATATGAGATATGTATGTACAATATCTATGTCATATGATAATGAGTCATATGTTGTGGAGTTGCAACATGTGTGGTTTCAACGGAAATGACCGATCTGCTACCCGGAGGCTTTGCGTCTCTTCACGCGCCACGTCCAAGCCATCCTCCGTCCGCTGCACAGAGAAACCCTGGGAGACACCTTGGAGACCTTCGGGAGACATTTTGGTGAGACCAATTCATATGATATACAATGTAATACATGTCAATTCCACTCCCGTTGTGTGAAGCCGAGGTGTTGTGTTTGCATTGGTAGAAGCTGTGGGTATGCAGGGGTTGTATAGTACTCATACTGGGATGCTGTGTAACTGTGCCGTATCTTGATGGTATATATTACACCAAAAGAAAACTTGACTTTTTGATCTCGCTAGCCGCTGACCCATGACATGTGCGCCCGTGACGGGCTTCAGCGCCGGCCTAAACCAACGGCCTTCTCGAGTTGAAAAAAATGCAGAGAAAGAATTTGGATGGAATGGGAACAAAACACTGAATGGAATGGAACAAAACTTCCTCTTCTTCCTCTTCCTCTTCTTCTTCTTCCTTTCCAACGATGTCCGTTACACACATCAAAGCAAGTGGATGCGGATGTTCCAACCAATCTCCTTGCACTAGCCTGTAGCCTGTATATATTACAATTTTGTCTTTCTTTGTTGTTCCCTTTCGAAGATTTTGAAGTAGAAAGAGGGAGGTTGTCGATTTGCTGGTGTACTCGCGTGGCTCAAAATGTTGAGACTTGAGACGATGGTGTGGCCATGACGCTCTGAGCTGTTGCAAACTGCGCGAATCAAACCGAATTCTCTGAGACTCTGAGGTAGCAAACTGGCGCGTAGCGACTTGATGCGGCACAGGTCGAAGCCAACAGAGAGCACAATTTGAACGCAACGAATGTGAGGATTTTAAGCACAATGTAAGGATTGAATAGGATTACATCGAGCTAGGCATCACAACAGGCTAGGCATTTAGGCATTGAATTGAGCCAGAATCTGTCAGAATCTGCCAGGATCTCTCAACTGTTTCACCTGCCCTTGGAACATCATGGAACGTTGGGGTGTTGCATCTTGCTATGTCTTGCTCCCCAGGCAGGAAGGAGCTGCAGTCAAGGCGCAAAGCCTTGCCAGGCAGTTTCTTGCTCCCTGGCGATCAAAAGAAACGACAGAGAGATGTTCAAGAGGTGCAATTAACAATAGTTAAATTCAACATTACTTAAGCAGTGTAGTTTCAAGTAGATGCACAAGCAGTTTCCTTTGATGTTTCAAGTGTAGTCTCACATCCTACGGTGCCCCATTGGAATTGCTAAAGCTGCCAAGATTTGCCAAGGCTCGCAAGAGATACCATGCGTTCCTCAAGAAGGCCCGGGTAGATTCTGTGTAGATTCTGTGTATGGACACATGCCGCTAAGAAAAAACGCGTTTTCTTCGAAACACAGTGCCTGGGCACATTTATGTGTGTGTTTCTCGATGTGTTTTCGTCCCAGGTCATCAAAATCCAAGCTTGGCGGAAGGGTTACTCCGCCATGTTTCGCTGCGACGATGAGACACTCAGACACCAAAAAGCAGAAGAGGGTCACCAATGGTCACCAATGGTCACCAAGGAAGATACAGAAAACTAAATCCTCAGGAAGTAGTGGTGAAAGCAGAATGTGTGCGTGTCTTAAGTTGATACCGGCTAGTGAAGAAGGACTTATGAGGGCCAAGACAAGAACTTGTTCTTTTCCAGGTTGCCGACTGGAACAAACTAGCAACACACCTTGGGACAAGCCATGGTATGGAGATATATCCATTGCCATGCCGCCTTGCCATGATCATGACATTTTTGCCTCACAGATTAAACGCACAGAGAAAGAGCGATGACTGGAACATGGATCACGTTGTACGACCTACGGATGATCATGCGGTTGCTGCATTGCTTGAATGACCTTGAATCATTGAATGGTACGCGGCAGGTATCATTGGTCGCAGATTTGCAAAGGCCAAACCTAGTTTCTACTGTGTTGGCAGGGTAGGATTTGCACATGTGTTCCGTATGAGTAGGAAAGCACCGCATTGCCACGAAGTTCAGAGTTTTCTTTTGTATTCAATGCTGCGTCATAGAACAAGCCAAAGTGCAAGCATTTTGAACGCCGTCTTGAAATGCTACCTTTTCTATTTTCTCTATATGATATCACACAGAATTTCTGTTTTGGCTTTGACCCTTTTGATGTCTGTGTCTGTGTTGTATGCAATTTCGTGAGTGCTGTGCCTATCTTCGTTCCTCCTGTTTTGTTCAATCGTTGCTTTCCACATCCTCGTTATGTTCCCTGTCCTGCTTGGAATTTCTCAAATTCCCTGGTGAACCTTTCCTTTGGTGAACAAAAACACTACCACAGAAGCGCTTGTCAATGTGATTACAGCAACATGTTTGAAATGGGCAATTTTTTGGCTGTCGGCATTGTTTCTATCAGGGCACTTTGAGACCAGCAGCAAAGAGTTTTATTTTGCGGCTTCCGTTCTTGCAATTTCTTGAAGCTTGCAATGATGCATGGGATTCATTGTGATTCCGTGTTCATTCCGTTCACATCACGTCCTCCAGGAATACAAGAAAGTCACCTCCGCGACACGGATCCAAAGTAGCTGGAAACGATGGCGAGTGCCCCTCGACTATGCTGATCTCTGAATGAGTTCCACTCAGATTGCCCTTGCTCAGAAATCCAATAATGATCCGAAAGCAGGAGTATGAAGGTATTCATTTGGCAATTGTGTGTTCACTGTTTCTTGATTGAAGATAGTGAGAAAATTGTGTCATAACTTGTGTTCAGACCTTTCAAGGAATTGGCCGTTGTGTATATGTTGTGTATTTGCATGGTTCAGAAGACATTGCATGTTTGGCATGTTTCAGCATATTTGGTTTTATGGTGCTCCTTTTCACTGGCCTGCAGCATCGTTGTACCTTCAGCGGTTGTATACTGAGGCATTTAGTTTATTAACCGTTAAAATTTGACATTCCATGATTTAGCCGTAAAACTTGAGAGCACGTGAGACGAGCCGGATTTCTTTGTGCTGAGGCGAAGAGTCTACAAGGCTTTGAGGCAGGCAGTTTATGTGGCACAGGACAGCAACTCGCCGAGTTGAAAGTCTCTCGTAAGAATCTTGCACGCCTCATTCAAATCTAAGACTCGCCTTGGTCATCCTTATTGTGTGGTAACAACTTGCTTCATACAGGTACATAGAATGGTAGCTGCACTTGCCTCTGGATCTACACTTTGCAATTCTAATCCACATATTGGCATGGAGGAGCGGTGGCGTATCAGTCATGCCAAGACTCAAATGAAGAAGTTGAAGCAGGAAGCAAAGGAGGTGGGTTTTGTTAAAGGAATTTCTCCACAAAGTCCATGCTGGCAAAGGGGGTAGTTGCTCTTTGTTTAATCAAAACAGTTGGGCCTGTACACTGCAGGTTGGTGCGTCAGGGGCCAATTGTTTGCTTCAGAGGGCAGTTGCAGTTGTGTTGCTGACATTGTTACAACTGCAGTTGTGTTACAAAGTCGACAAAGTCGTAGTGACACGTAGTGATCTTTGCCAAGGCTAATGGCCAAGAGTCAGAAGGCTCAGGAGCGATTTTTCCTGTCGCCTCCTCTTACTGTGCTCTTTTGCAGATGTTGGATTACACTGTGTTTTTGTGATCCACACATGTCTGTAAAATACATTATATATATACATACAAACATACATATACATAGGTAGATGATATGTAAGTATAACATAGTATCACATTGTATGACATATTATCATATTGTAAAAGATTGTAAAATATAGTATAATATAGTATGATATAGTATGTTGCATAATATAATTGAGTGTAGTTTTTGTAGATACCTACACTCACGTGGATATAGACACAGAAGCATCCGCCACGTGTCACGTCTTTTTGCGGTCCAAATTTGGTCCACGGCATGTCTGGCGGCAGGAGCAAGCGACATCTTTGCGAAAGCGAAATGAAGAGTCCGATGTCCTCAGCAAGTTGACTCGGTACCGCACGTTTTCAGATCGTGAAATCTCCGGGACTTCACGGGACTTCACTCAGAACATTGCGAGTCGGATCAGTCCTAGGCTTGAGGCTGTGCAGCTTCAGCTTCAATCAGAGAAGAAATCTCTGCAACACCGAGCAACTTGGACACGACTTGGACACGACTTGGACACGACTTGGACACGACTTGGACACTTCGACTGATGGTGTCCATCTTGGCGACAGGCGACACATGCGACACGTGGACAAAGACTGACACTGACCGGCACTGACCGACAATCTGATTACCAGTGGACAAAGGAGACCAAGGAGACAAGGGAGACCACTGTTGACAATGGATTTGAAAAGTGAGAGAATCTGGAGCTTGGAACACGGAGATATTGAAAGTATGGCAGCTAATCTGGCAGAAGAATGCGGAAGAGTTCTGCATTAGATTTGTGAAGAACCAGAGCGACGCTGCAGGTGAAGGAGCTGGAGGAGGCTCTGGAAAAGCTCAAAACACAGATGGACGAGGCATCCGCCAAACTTTGACACGACATTTTGTAACTTGAAGACAAGCATAGACAAGTTACTAAGTTTCGGTTGATTTTGAAACATGTTGGAACATGTTGGAGCTCTTCAAGCTGGCTAGAGTCTTGAAGCCTCGGGTGTCCACCACATTGAAAGGTGAAATGAATGAAAATGAATATTTAAAAAAAATAGAAAAGTTTATTCTCTTTTTGACGCCCCCTTGGGGCATTGCTTGGGCCAGCCTAAGTACCCAGCAATGCCCCAAGGGGAGCGTCAAAAAGACAATAAACATATGAAAATGATGGATATCGCCTGATATCGCATCATCACAGAACACCATCTAAGTTGATCCAACTTCCTATCCGTAGTCGCCGGTAGTCGTCCCTAGTCAACCCGTGTCAACCCTAGTGGCACAAGTGCGTAATCTGGTGTAATCGGGTGCAGTCAGGTGAAAAGTCAAGCAGAAGAAGCCGCGAAACTTGCTGCAGATAGCAGCAAGATGATTGTCGAAACAGAAAGTTTCTCAGCAGAAATAGCGGTGACCGTTGTGAACCAAGAGCAGCTTAGGACATTTTGGGACTGATTTTTGAGCCAGTTTGGGTTGTCTTAAAGTCCTCTGCAGGATTTTGATGCGTTTCTGATTTCATGCAACAACGGCCAAAGGGATTCGAGTTTGGCTTGTTTTTTGTAGTGTGGAGGCTTAAAAAGCATGTCGCAGTCTTTAGAGGACAAGAACACCCAGATCGCACAGGTCTGGACATGAGAGTCTATAAGAGGACTGTTACTGTTAGCTTTTCGCGTTTGTTCCATCTTTTCGAATCTGTATCATGCCGCATCATTCCTCATGTTTTCATGCGCTTTCTGTGTCGATATTGTTCCTGCTTCTGGGCGCAGGTCCAGGCTGAACTAAGCTCCTTGAAATCAGCTTCAGCAGAACAACAGGCGTAGCTGTTATCAGATTGTCAAGTTTTGTGAAGTTAAAATGTTTGGAATCATCGAGAAATATTGCCGACGTATGTAGTTGAACTGCGTTTTGAATTGCTCTGGTTGCCCTTGTTGGCATTGCTTCATGAATTCATGATAAACCAATAATTGCCAAGTCTAAAACTTGCCCTTTGCTTTGCAAGGAAGAACTGCAGAAAGCTGAAAGTGAAAGACTCAGCGCAGCACAATGAGAATGTAGCGGCGTAACGGAGTAGGCAGCGTAGAGTCGTAGCGGCGCCTACGGGTGTTTCTACAGGGAGTTGTGAAATCATAGCAAAATTGGGACAATGTATGACAATGTGTAAGGCCGTTATCAGCAGCTGCTGCAAAACACAGCGATGCAGTGATTTCCTCAGTGCAGTTGGAAAGATAGGGCTGCCATTTCTCCGAGGGCGTCTTGGTTTCGTTTCCAAATGTTTCCGCTGATTTGTTTGATCGATAATTCGTCGAGAATTCGTCGAGAATTCGTCGATTTATCGTCGAGATCCCAGGCTCTGGACAGATCTAAGGTCCACTGGAATGCCTGGAGCTGCGCCTCGTGGAGCGCAGTCCAAGTTCAAAGCTCAAAGTTCTCGGAGTTCTCGGAGTCTTAAAACAAAGCAATGCCACTGCCACTGGATGTTACACTGGATGTTACACTGGATGTTACACTGGATGTTACTGGATGCGGTTTCCGCAAATCGTGCAGCTTCAAGCAACATCCAGAACAACTACGTCGACAACAATGCAAAATGTTCAACAAGTAACATGATACATCATTTAGGTGTTGGATTTTAGAGAACCTTAAAGCCTTGTATAGACACGTTTCTGAAAGAAGCAACTTGAAGCTTCATGATGGGGCATACCAAGCGATCTCATTTTAGAATATTGTAGACAATTTGTTTGTTGCTGCGGCGCCCACTCAAATTGCCTGCAGTCACCTGTTTCTTTTTGCAATTCCAAATAAGGTTCCTTGCGAGTTGCAAACCGCAAATCTCAGAATGAGAATGTTAATTCCTGAAGCAGGTCAGTAAAGAAGTCCTCCCTGCTCATGCCAGAAATTCTTGAAATTTATAGGTGTCAGAACTCTAAACACAATATAAGAATGCCTGCAGGCTGCCCGAAGACTTAGACTGCCCGTGGGGTGTTCCATGATTCATCTCTGCCCTCTTTGCCATTGTCATGTTGTCTCCGGGTCATTTTGTGTCCACCTGATCCAAGTTATGCTTGGAATTCTCCCTTCCTTGAGGCGTCCAACTGGACAGCGCAACGTCTTCATTCAGCTTGCTGGAGCGCAGAGCACCGGAAAGACGTCCTTGCCATTCGTCGCATTTGGCATATTTTGCAATACTGCGTATACTCAGTGTAGTGAGTCTACATACATGAGTATATACATACATGCATATGTATATATCGCCCAGAAGGGAACAAAGGCTCGACAAAGGCTTGACAAGCTTTGACACGGGACAGAGAAGGATCAGATTGTGAAAGTTGGGAACAAAGGTCGAACAAAGTCACCTCATGATTTGGATCCCTCATGTTGCCACATGGGCTTGGGATGCTTCGCAGACGTGTAAAGTACGGAGGACTTTTTCCCCCTTGGGGAGAATATAGATGATGATGAAAATAGAAAGAGGCCAAAGTCAGAGGGAAATTTTGGGTTGACGCGGGCGTTGTCTCCTGAAGCAAAGATCAAGCTCGGCTTTGAAAAGATATGTGATATATCATATCTGACATTATCGAACCGTTTTACAAGGGTTTTCTTGTATAACATCGATCAGGCTCTTTTATTAGCAGGCCTTCTTGCCTTCAAGTCAGCGTTGCTTGTTTCATGCGGAACTCTTTGAGGCTTGAATCTTTGATCTCCGAATTCGCCACGCCCTCAGCTATCTGCATTGCAAGGCAAAGTCGATGTGTGTAATAACACATACATCAAAAAAGTTTGGCTTAAAAATAAGGCTCTACAAGGTTGCAAAGATTTACGTGAGAGTTGCCCTGCATTGACCTGAAGCTTGTGGCAATGCCTGTTGTCACAATGCCAAACTGACAATGCTGAAAGGGACTGCTGGCTATCCCAGTACCGTGCNGAGTTGCCCTGCATTGACCTGAAGCTTGTGGCAATGCCTGTTGTCACAATGCCAAACTGACAATGCTGAAAGGGACTGCTGGCTATCCCAGTACCGTGCACAAGAATCGGGGTGTTCGGTTCAGTTCTTTCCCAGCGTCACTCCGCTTTGTTGTTCTGCGGTTCTAGGAGCAAACAAATTCAAGTGAAAAGGCGTCGGCTCATTCTAAAACAGTTACCGTTCGATTTCATCAATGTTGGCGGGAAAACAAGGCTCTACAAGGTTGCAAAGATTTACGTTGGAGTTGCCCTGCATTGACCTGAAGCTTGTGGCAANACCGTTCGATTTCATCAATGTTGGCGGGAAAACAAGGCTCTACAAGGTTGCAAAGATTTACGTTGGAGTTGCCCTGCATTGACCTGAAGCTTGTGGCAAAAGGTTTCTGAAATCCATAGTAGTAAATAGTAATTGATAATGTGGATGCAGTATGAAGTGAGTTGCTGCGTCGAAAGAAATGCCGAGGATCCTCAGCAGCTTACAAAGTTCAACGAGCAGAAGACCAACTTTTTGGCTCATCATCAGGTCAAGGTGCGCCTATGATCGCCTACGACCTACATCGCCCTCCCAGATCTTAACAGTCACAGGCATAGTCAGAATAGTCGGAATAGTCACAAGTGGAAATGTGAATGCAAGGTGAAGGATGGTGAAGGTAGATTTCTGTAGATTTTTGCCGCGCTGGTGAGTACAATGTTGGGTTAGGAGATGTTAGGAGATGTTAGGAGATGTTAGGAGGCTAGGAGAATCTGGAAGATTTGGGCCGCAGTCTAGACATGTCCCAGTTCTGAGGACGTCAGCAACAGCAAAGTCTATGCCGTGCGATGTTTGTGACACACGGTGAGGTGGGGGAGAAGACCATCGCTATTTTGGATTGCTCCGGAAACTCAAGGGTTTGCAGCTCAGCAACGGAGCCCCCCCAATGTGACCCCAACAGACAAAGGGATCATAGGGATCTACTTTCCAGATCTTTCCAGCCTCAAAGAGACATGCAACGCGATTTTCAAAAGCAGAACCTGTGACAAAAAAAGGGATACTTGCATATATATATATATATACACAGATAGATAGATAGATATAAAACATGTGATTTGTTAAGAATTGTTAAAGTTTCGGCGTTTTCTTAAGGCAGCACATTTGGTGAAAGAGCGCTTTAACCGCTCCCTTTGGGTCTTCATTGTCTACGACCTGTGCCTCAGTCATGTCCTGGCGAAGCAAGACACGTGTGATGTCATATGACAAGTGGCAAAGCACGAATTTTGAAACGTGTAAACTTCGAAAGCCAAAATGCAAACAGTTACTAGATGTGTTCCCTTATCCCAGAAGATTTCAAAAGCTTTCCTGGCACTGTTGCTATGACAGGGCAAAAAAGGAATCTCTTGACTACGCTTTGGCCCTCATGCAGGAGGCAGTAAGCTTGTCCGCAGACGGGACCATGGAAATACCCAAAGATGAGAATCGGGGGGAGACATGGAGCACCGGGAAAGGGACATGTTGCTGTGTTCAGTGCCTACTCGAAGTGCAGATGCAGGAGAAAGATTGAAAAAAACAAGAATAGAAAAAGGCATTGAGAGATGGCAGGGCTCTGACCGGCCGGAATTATTTAGGATATATGATATGTGATATATCTTAAAGCCATGACAATCCATCTGTTTCTATCAACCAAGCTATCTATATCTTGGCTATCCTCAAATCCTCAACTCCAAGCTGCTAGGCCCACACTGCTGGCGCCAGACCACTTCTCTTTGGCAACAAGTCCGGGAGCAGAGAAAGAGATCCACGAAGGAAATTGGCAAAGTGAAGGGTTTATTCAATTTATTCTGCGTCTTTGGGGTCTGCATGCACTTGAATGTGGGAATGCAGCCTTCGAGCTTGAACGTATGTTTTGCTGCCAATATGAGTGTGTCCCCAATATGTTTCTGGCCTTTATACCTTTTTGCTCTTCTTTGTTCCGCAAACTTGGTTTCTTTGCCCCCAGTTTCAGGTCCCTCCTGTGTCGTATCCTTGTCTCACTTCTCAACTTTGCAGTGCCGTTATTGACACTGCCGCATCCTTTTTCCTGTGAGCTGAAGGTACAACGTGGATCGAGGGGGTCAGATCCAGGCAAACCGATGTCATCTCTTGTCAAAGTCAAAAGATGAAACCTGGAAGAGTCATTTCTTCCTATGGCAACAAGATATCACGGACGGTTTCACCACCATCACCATGCAAAGTTTCGCCCAACTGACTCACGAAGGCATCCTGTTCAATATCTTGGCATGTTCGAGTTCTACGCTGTTAGCTATACCATGGTCCACATCCCATGAAGAGAGTCAAAAGGAATTTGGCTCTAAGACTCTCTCAGCAGAGATGAAAATATCTTTACAGTTGAAGCTGTACTTGAAAGAAGCATAAGAATCCACATTGCAGCAGCATTTCTTCCACAGGTTGATGTGGCTGCAGCCAAAGATGCTGCTGTCCGAGCTGAAGGCATGGAAATGCAGACAAACGCTTCAAACTTGCCAAGGATGAGCTCGACTTCAAAAAGGTGAACTTTTGTGACTATATAATATGTTTTGTCATTTTTATCGGGGTAGTTCCGTTTTGTATGATGTTCCTTGTTGTCAGTTAATGTTCCAGTTCTTACACTCTTGTTGGGCACAGGCAAACAGTGGCAAAATGTTTGAACAGGTTGAATTTTGGGCCTGATTGGCATTTATGTCTGTGCTGTATCTTGCATTTGTCTTGCAAAATAGAGGTTGCCACATTGAGTTCCAACATTCAACTTCACAAAGAAATGACCTCGATGGACAGTTTTGTAAGGACAAGCAATGGAAAGCTCAAGTCTCATGGACGCTGTGAAGTTTGCAATCAGCTCCGAGGACGGGTTAAGCGGGTCAAACAGAAGGGACTGACAGGGACTGAGGGACATGGAGATGCGATTGTCACGTGCAGCGACGGGGCCTGCAGTTCAAGTTGGCCAAAGCTGCACAGTTTAGGCTGAAATTGAATGAAGCAGCTCAAAATGTCACTGGCCCAGCACACTTCAAAGAATCTTTCAGACTCTGGATCTCTGACTCTTGTCAAACCCTTCTCCGAATTGGTGCTGGAACCTGAGATGTGAAGGGCGTCGACCCATGCCCCTATATCCTTGGCACAGCGGAAGATAAGTACTTAGACCTGATGTCCTGAAGTGAGAAGAGTTCACCAAATCGACTGTGAAGATTTGCGTTCACAATTTTGGCACGGATACTATGTGAAATATTGCAGCTTGCAGGAAGCAGCTGGGGATGGTCAGGCTGGGGTAGAAACACTTGTAGAAATTGATGCTTTTCTCCCAGGCTCATGTGGGATCATGTCATATGTCGGTAGTCCATCATCCATCCATCTTTGCTTTGAAAGTGCCCGGTGACCCGACCAGGGTGTGGAGGCCGTATCTCCCGATGGCAAGCGTAGTTGGAGCTTCAGAACTCGATCAGAAATCAGGTGCAATCCACTGATACATCATGAGGCGCAACTTACACTGAATCAGATCGTTATTGCATTGCCAAAAAAAAAAAGAGCTTTTTGAATCTGATTGGGACTTCTTTTTTCCGACTCTGATTCAACCGAGGTTCAATTTCCAAGGCAATTGATTCTGTGAAATCCTGGTTCGGCGGAGATAGACCAAAGGGCTCCAGCGGAGTCTTGAGGCGAGAGGGAAGATGCAGAAGACCACTGCATTGCATTCAGGGAAGAACGAGAGAGACCAGAGAAACTTCAGGATGTTATGGAGCCATGGACTCCAAAATGCCAAAGATTTTCAATAGGGTCAGCAAGACAATCCTGAGAAGCAGCCATCATTGCAGAAAGTCATCAAACGTCATCAGGGAATAAAGTTGCAGACCCGCACTTGCTGGATGTGCAGAAAAGGGCGGATAGGGCGTCGCTGCTACCCGTGGATGTTCCAACTGCCCAAACGATGCGAGGCCTTCGCTGAAGGGTACGAAGGCCCTGAAGCAGGCGCGGGAAAGTTCTTCAAGGATCCTGGAGGGTCGTGTTGACGAGAAAAGCGGCTATGTTTTGCTAGAAATGGCTCTAAGCATATACACGGCATAAACCTCAATCCCTGCAAGATTCATAGTGGCTATGGAAGGCTCCAACTGGAAGGCTCCAACTGGCTACAAATCAAATTCTTTGACGTTGCTGACTTCTTTTGTTTTATTCTCTGGTCTCACCGGAGTCTCACCTGCAGGTGATGAAAGAAGGTGACCTGCACCTCAGACCTGTCCAGGCGGTGAAGGGGGGAAAACATGGAAAACATTGAGGCTGCAAGAGCAATGGCAGCAATGGGGCAAGGGAAACATAGGGAAACTGTACAACAAGAATCAACAAGAATGAGGTCGTGTCCACGTCAGTCACAAAGAAGTTGTTGATCAGGTAGCCCACAAACTGATCTGGGATTGCCGCACGAAGTGCGCAGGAGCCTTTTTCTAGAGCATGGGTTGCAAAGTTGGCAGCCAACCCTTGGAGCCCCGATGCCCTGAGAAGTCGGAGATTGGGCAGGAAAATGATCAGGTGCTCCATGGCACGCAGTCCACACCAGTGAAAGTGTGAAGCACGAAAAAGATTGATGTGAAAAATCGGCTGGTGGATTCAGGCGCCTGCCGTCCCAGGCAAAAGTAGTCAGCATTTGGCGTGCTTTCTGAAATAGATGTTCCTTTGTGGTGGTGGTGGTCAAGCTGATGATTTCTCCGCATAGTCTCCAAGACTTCCTTGTCTCATAGCGTGGGATGTAGCGTCTAGCGCCCATCGCTGTCCAAGGCCTCAGCTAAGCGATCCCTTGGCTCGACCACAACACACATGCGGAGGCCAGTTTCCACGCTCAGCGGAACCTGTTGCTCGCCTACTGTCCTCTTCGAGTGCTTCAGCGTCGGGCTCAATTCTAGTCTAGTCCATGGGGCCAGATGGCCAGTCAGTCACCAAAAGCCAAAACGGAGGGCCAAGATCGCAATGACGGCAATCCGGACAAGGTTGAAGTTGAAGCGGGTGTAGTAGGAGCGAATAGGGGTCGATCTCCTCTGCTGCGCACGTCGCCATCATGCACACGGCAAGCATCGCTGAAAGTGCTCAGCCTTTTTTCTTCGCAGCATACATCTCATCGCTCTTCTTCCTTTCTTTCCAACCCTTTTGCTTTACAGCGTGAAAAGCACCGCCGCTCGTTGAAGGACCACAGATGCTGAGCTTGCCCTGGGCGAAATAGACTGTGATGGTCGTCCTCATCTGTTTTCCATTGTTTGCTTGAGCTACTGGGCGTACCAAGAAGTCACGCAAGGCCTTCGCGTACACCACGGCTTTGGGGCTAGTTGGACATTTTGGCTGCTTCCACTTGGTTGAGTTGTAACCAAGGTTTGCACAGTGATTAAGCAGCTCATACTGCCCGGCTTTCCGCTGACAGCGTCGATCTCGCCCCCAGGCCAGTTTCCACGACTTCCAAACAAAGATGTTGTACAAGCTTTCAGCTCCATTCGCAACATTTCGAGAGACCATGAATGGCAGAAATCCACCCTGACTTGACAAGTCAGCGCGGCAGCGGAAACTGGCATCTGTACAGCACATCTTCCGAACCAAGGAAACGCGATACTCCAGTCCAACACCAGAGCTCGCCTTTGCATTTGCAGATGCGGTGCAATCTGTGTAGATGGCCACGTAAGACACCCGATCGCCGCGTGAAAACAGGGCGTTCTCTTTCTGTCACCGGGACATCCTGCTGCCGCTTGTTCCTGGGGATGGTGAAGGGCCTCTGGCGCTTGAAGCAAGTAATCACCTGGATGGATGTTCCCGTGACCCGACATATTGAAGATCTGCACGTCCTGCGTGTCCTTTTCAGAACCAGAGTGCCATTTACGGAACTTGAAGATCTTCTGCAGGTTGCAAGAGTGAGGAGTCAGGGACATACGTCTTGCCTTGCAAAAACGCTGCGGTGATGTCCGCCGTGAGGCTGTCCAGCATGGAGGTGAGGCCTGATCAAACTTCTTGACAATTTGGCCACTGTAGGTGAAGCTGAAGCTGCCACATGTCAAAGATCCATTGGGAGCATCAAGGTCTTTGAATCCTTGAGATATTATTCCGGGTCTTTCCCGTCGTCCACCGTTGCGTTCCTTCCCCAGTTCGGGATGAACTTTGCCCTAAGACCTAGACATAGTTCACGAAGACCTAGTGACATAGATCGCAGATCTCTCTGAGAGCTGCGAGTGCTGCGTGTAGATCGTCCCGGCGCCATGACTGTGGTCATAGAACTTTGCAGACCTGCCTTCTCCAGGTAGAGTGGGTCTTGAGTCGGGTTCGCAGGCAGGGTGTGCTTTGGGTCCACTTGTCTCCTTGGTCAAGGACCCCATGATCACAGTTCTCTGGCAACTCAAAAGAGCAGATCTCCTCAGTGCAAGAGTCGTTGGGCCCGTCCGCCACCCAGCCACGATCTTCACCCTTATGTGGTGTTGACAACTTCTTGCTGTTCAGCATGGGAGCCAACCCCAGGGGATCCCTTGATGAGTAGCTGATAGCGCCCGTCTGGGCAAGGAACTGTGAGATCTAAAGCCACGCCCTCATCAGTGCAGCGTGGAGTTGTGCTCTTGTGTGAACTCGCCCTGACAATCGGGGAGTAGTTAATCAAAGATCGCGTTGGAGCCTTTGATGGCCTGCGCAACGGGAATGTGTTCAACTGCGGGCATTCTTGGGTTGCTCCAACCCTGCACGCTGGCCCTCGCGCTGCTGCTTCTGCTAGGCCTGCTTGCGCGTGTGCAAGCAGGCGCTCTCCTCATAATCTCGGTCAGCTTGCACAGCGATCTGCTTCTCAGCTGTGTTCACGTTCAAGCTTTGAAGTGATGACAAGACAGTGCAGGGAGGTGCCAGCCAGACAAACTTTGGGCAAGGGGCGTCCAACAATTTCGGATGCTTTTCAAACCTCATCCAGCGTTGTAGTCGAAGCACATCCTGCTTTAGGCATGGCAGCGTCAGGGATTGTTCCATTACAGCGTTTCGTTGCTTGCAGAACTTGTTGCTGTTCGTGCGCAGGGGCTTCGGGAGCTTGTCCGCGATGGGCTTTCTGATCTCTGCCAGGTCTTCCTCACGTATCTCTGGTGGCTCATGCTGGGGAGTCCAAGGTCTATCTTCAAGAGACATCTGGCTGGAGTCGTAATCCATCTTGGGCTTCAAGACTTGAAGGAAAGGTCCAGGAGAGGGATGTTGCCCCCCGCCCTAAAAACACATTCCATGTAGTAATGTAGTATATATGTGTATTAGCCCATCTTGCCACCCATGCAAATTGGCAGAAGCGTCGCCGCCACCACAAGTCTTGTTGGTGGTCAAATGGTCTAGGCTGATTCCACGGCCTTTCACATGGTCCACATTGTGCAGCAAGACATCCTGACCAAACCTTCTTTGCGAGCGTTCTCGAGGCCCTTGTTTGGCCATTCCCTTGATGACCATCATCGCAGAGCCATGGTCTTGGCCTTTTTCAAAGTTGAAGAGGCTGCATGTATGGTTCTGCCGTGCCATGGAGGGAGACTTGGATGCCAAGTTCTGGGTGCTTGAGGGATCGGGCTGCGGCCACTCGTTGTTGAATTCGTATGTCCATCATGTAGCCATGTTGTCGGCCAGACCGCCGGTTCGTCGATCCAAACCCTTTGCCATGCCACGGGCGGTCATTGCTCTTGCCGTTTGGTCCTGGCCCCAGCCGTTGCCTTCTGGGCAAAGTCCGGGCCTGACCTTGAAGAGATTGCTTAAAGCCGCGCCCATCCCAGCTATATTGCTAGGTAGAGAGATTCCATGCCTCTCCACCACAGCCAAGGCCGCTCCGCCAAATGCTTCAAGAGGGTTTGTCCATCTCAACGAGGCGCCGTAGAAAATCTTCTCAAATGCTCTTGGCACCTCGAATTGATCATCATGCTTGATGGCCTTGTCCAGCTGCTTCAAGATCAGGTCGGATCCATCCTTGTCCTGCAGCCTTGCAGGTGCTCAACCTGTCGCCAAGCCATACTGGCAGATAAGCTTGTCATCAAATTCATGCATG
>BGPT01001019.1:247983-268424 GCA_003297045.1 Symbiodinium sp. clade C Y103
GTTGTTGTTGTTGTTGTTGTTGTTGTTGTTGTTGTTGTTGTTGTTGTTGTTGTTGTTTGTGTTGCTGTTTGTGTTTGTGTTTGTGTTTGTGTTTGTTGTTGTTTGTGTTTGTTGTTGTTGTTTGTGTTTGTGTTTGTGTTTGTTGCTGTTGTTGTTGTTGTTGTTGTTGATGTTGTTGTTGTTGTTGTTGTTGTTGTTGTTGTTGTTGTTGTTGTGGTGGTGGTGGTGGTGGTGGTGGTGGTGGTGGTGGTGGTGTTCCTGCTGTTCTTGCTGTTCTTGCTGTTCTTGCTGTTCTTGCTGTTCTTGCTGTTCTTGCTGTTCTTGCTGTTCTTGCTGTTCTTGCTGTTCTTGCTGTTCTTGCTGTTCTTGCTGTTCTTGCTGTTCTTGCTGCTGCTGCTGCTGCTGTTGCTGCTGTTGCTGCTGTTGCTGCTGTTGCTGCTGTTGCTGCTTGTGGTGGTGTTGGTGGTGGCGGTGGTGGCGGTGGCGTTGGCGGTGGCGGTGGCGGTGGTGGTGGTGATGGCGGTGGTGGCGGTGTTGTTGGTGTTGCTGGTGTTGCTGGTGTTGTTGGTGTTGCTGGTGTTGCTGGTGTTGCTGGTGTTGCTGGTGTTGCTGGTGCTGCCTGTGTTGCTAGTGTTGTTGGTGGTGTTGTTGGTGGTGTTGTTGGTGGTGTTCTTGGTGGTGGTGTTGGTGGTGTTGTTGTTGGTGTTGTTGGTGGTGGTGTTGGTGGTGTTGGCGGTGGTGTTGTTGGTGGTGTTGTTGGTGGTGTTGTTGGTGGTGTTGTTGTTGGTGTTGGTGTTGGTGCTGCTGCTGTTGCCGTGGAAAGAGATAGAGATAGAGAGAGAGAGACAGACAGACAGGCAGGCAGACAGACAGACAGACAGACCGACCGACCGACCGACCGACCGACCGACCGACCGACTGATCGACGCACGGACGGACGGACCGACGGACCGACGGACGGACAGACAAAGAAAGAAAGAAAGAAAGAAAGAAAGAAAGAAAGAAAGAAAGAAAGAGAGAAAGAAAAAAGGAGATATAGAGATATAGAGATGGAATAGAGAAATAGAGAAAATAGAGAAAATAGAGAACAAGAATGAGAAGGACGGAAAGCAGGAAAAGATATTTAGGAGAAATCAGATGCACGCAGATGCACAGCACCATCGGGAAAAACGTATCAGCTGATTGGTCAAGACCAGATACATTGAACACACGAAACACACGAGAGACAACTGGTGAACCTTGGGGAAGGCCTGCTGTCGACTGCAAGTCATGAGTTCCAAAAGGTGGAATCTAATACCCAGCAGTCCAAGGTGTTATAAATCACTGGTGCACCTTAAGTGCACCGTTACATTTTCTGCACCAGGGTGCCTGTGGACAGGCTCTGCGATACAAAAAATAGTGGTAGAATTTCCTGAACCCAACTGTAAATTTCCAATATCGTACTCTTCAGTTTCCTTCTGAAATTTACAGTGGGTTCTGAGAAAATTCCCAAGGTCTCAACAGTCTCAGCATGATTGTTTGTAAAGAGTTATGTCACATTTTTCTGAATGACTTTCCATGCAGAATCTCCTTGAGACTAGCAGAGCAGCCTGTTTCCATCGATTCTGGAAAGGGTTGCGGCCTTTTTTTGCCAGCCAAATCCATCGTTTTTGATATGCTGGGCCGTGACAAATGTTTTGGTTTCCTTGGAATCCTTTGCCCCTTCCAAGTACTCCCTGTCAGGAGTTGCAAGATTCTGAATCTGCCGGATTCCAAGAGTTCCAAGAGTTCCAAGAGTTCCAAGAAACACGGAATAGAAACATATAGAAACAAATGTGCGTCACCGAGTCACCCGGAAACCGGTTCGACGTGATTCAAATGTTCTGATTTTTTTTGTGGGGTGCCAGTTGGGTTTAGTGAGATATCAGATATCAGTGAATTATAAGTAATATTGTTTTATGCATGACAGATTATACTGCCTTACAAAATTGACCACGGTGCTGGATTTGGTAGACTTGTCTGATCCAAAATTTGCAAATGCTGCCATGAGACAGAGAAGCATGAACATTCATTCTCCACCTGTTCATTTGTATGACTACACATTCTATAAATTCATACTATGTACAACTGAGTATGTGTGAGTGAAAAGAATTAGCAGGTCCTGATCTCAAAATATCCCAAATATCACGCCAGAAGGTGCGAAGATATCAAAGAGGGCGATTTGTTGAGCTATGTTGAGCTCTTCGAGCTTTGCTTAGTCAAACTTTGCCAAGGCGGTGACCTGTATTTGCTTTGGCCAGGAGCGTTTGCACAAGGCCAGAGTTTGCCACAACGTCTGAGTACACCCATTGGGACATTGCATCGCATTCGATCACATTTGGTCTTTGAAGTCAGATCGCCAACACCTTGCAACACATATTTAGGTAAGTGCAGCTGTAACTGAGTTTATGGGCTAATTGTATCTAATTGTTAGGCCCAGCCAAGCCCAACATTTGAGAAGATGGCGAGATAAATGGACGGCGGAATTTGGAATGAGCTTTGCCATCCAGAGTCGAACATTTGGTGCAGTGGTTTCCGTTTCTTTCAGGCCTACTTACTTCTGGCCACTGCTTCCAAGGCCCGCTCTGGCAGTTTGTGGTGAAGCCGAGTCTGAAAAAGTAAAAGTGACATTGTTCTAACTGGAGGATAGCTGGCAGCATAGCTGGAGTATCCGCCATTTGCCAATGCTTTTTGGAACTTTCTCAGGACGGCACTGTTGTGGTATATCGCTGCTACAGAACAGAGATGGAGATGGCCGCTGTCTTAGCTTTGACGTCTGCGAGTGTGGCTCAACCTGGGAGACATCAAGAGTATCGCTGAGAGGACATGGAGGACATGGTCTTTACACCACTTGAATCCAACTGAGTAAGGGACATTGCCGATTCAGTAGTGGTTTATGTGGTCGCCGTGGTAGCCGTTGCCCGTTTCTTAACTTGTGTTCCAAAGGTTGACAAGTTCGTTTTGAAGCGCTAGTGGTCTCCATGGCTTCGATCTGTACATGGGCCATCTTAGACATGAGTTGGCCGGGTTGTTCCTCAACATTGTTCAACGAAAAGAGAATTGAGAAAAGTTTCGAGATGTTTCGAGTTTCGACTGTTTCGGAAAAAACCTTTTCACCTGTCAGGCCATGCTGGCGGACCAAGACTTTTCTTCAACAGCTGGAGACACCCTTGAAACTCCACCGGCAGTGCCTTGTCCAAAGACTTCAGCTCACTTTGGCTCACTTCAGCTACATCAGTAAGTGGGGAGTGAGCATCAGCGAACTCGCAAATTGAATCTGAAGCAATAGATAAATGAATCAATTGAATGAATCATACTAAATTGAGTAGAATGAGTAGATGCTTTGTTTTGAATGAAAGATGTCATAATACAAAAACGCTCGAAAGCTGTCCACACACTTGGGACCTCTCAGGACCAGTCAAACATCGCTGTCCACTCCCGGCTTGTAGGTCACTCCCGTTCCTGCCTTAGCTGCAGAAATAGGAGTGGACAGCTGGCAAAACGGCATGCAGAAGTGGGAAAAAGTTCTAAGGGACGAGGAATGTGAAAAACGGCAGAAGTGACAAGAGACGAAAGATGACGAAAGCAATCGAAAGGATAAGACAGAAATAAGAGAGAATAGGAAAGGCGAAAGGGGAAATGGAGATGTCGCCTTGCTCAATTTACCAGAAACTTTTGCAAACGGAACTACAAGCGACAAGTTGAATATGTCACTATGTCTTCCATGTGTCTTCACTATGTCTCAGGAGCCATCACTTCGCTATTTTTCACCCTGTTGGAAGATCAGCTGGTGACTACATCTATCGACAAGCCACTCGCATTGTATCGCGGACTTCCATTGAGTGCCAGCATTGCAGTATATAGCAGTGTTGTCAGCATCAAAGTAAACCTAGGGAACTGTCCTTTTCAGGCCTCGCTGTTCAAAGCGCATGGTTTCTTCATGTTTCTTCTTTTCTTGTCTTGAAGGCTTGCAGCGGCTTAAATGTCAATGTGATGTCAATGTGACCTGTATCCAGAATCCAAAGTTATCCAAATACTGTACCCAGGTATACCTACATTACCAGGTACTGTACACTCTGCAGATTTGTGCACTGTACTACCACTACTACCTGGTTACTACTTACACTTCTGTGTCCACTTTGCATATTGCAAAGCAAGGTCAGTGCGCTTTTGGAGTGTCGACTCTGGAGAGATGCTCAAGGTCTTCACAGACTCCTCGCAGATCCTCAGAGACGCCAAATCGACACGTGAAACTCACTGTGCATACCTGTGCATCATGTGAAAAGAGACGTGAGAAACATGTGAAAGACATGTGAAATATGATGCTCTTGCCATGCATCGTGATGTTCTTGCATGTTGTTACTCTTGTTCACTCAGACAAGTGAAGCATGAGTAGACCACGATGGCCAAAGGTGAAGGATAGAAAATGAGAAGTTGAAAAATGGAGCTTGGGAGGCAATCTCAGGGTTCAAAAATCAAGACAGATCCCAGCCTCCCAGTCACCAGCACAGTGGGTACAGGGACAACGCAAACAGAGCACTTTTGTGACAAGATGGTAGAAAAAAGTGAAGGGCTCAATAGGGACCTCTTTGAACGCCGACGCACCTTTGAAGCGCTTCCTTCAGAAGGTTTGTTCCCCTTTGAGTTTCAAGTTGAATGACTAAGAGAACTAAGAACAATGGCGAAAAATACTTCGCGCCTGCATGGTTTGCGCTGCCTGGTGGGGTCAACTGGGACTTCTTTTTACCTCGTTCCCAGATTCCATGACATGTTTTAAAAGTCCACCAGGTTCTGAGACGAAGACTGCCATTTTTTTAGATGCCGATGTCTTCGTCTTGGCCAAACTTTATTCACTCTAATCATGCATATACATGTCATATACATTATGTATATAACTGATTGTCATTTGTGGTGAGCCAATGTTTCTTTCTGGTGGTGTCAAGTTGACTTGGGAAATAACTTGTATCAGCTTTGGGTTCATAGACTTTGCTTGGCCTACTCCATTTGCAATTCCCTCCCCAAAGAGCTTTCTGGTGGCACTGTGACGGCTCAATCTAAAGTGTCTATCAGGAGCACAAAGAAATATGAAAGGAAAGAATGTCCAAGAACTGGCTAAGGAAAAAACATTAAATTTCGGTTACAGGAACGATTACTGCTCTGTTCAGCAGCTAATGTTGCTGCCGTTAAAGGGTCATAGCAATTTTCGAAACACGTGGCCTCTCACCAGCTGAGGCCAGTTCCTGTGGCAACCTTTCTACCCTTCAACCCACAGGCTGTCCCAGTATATCACAGTATGTCACGATATATCCCAGCATGTTGCAAGAACTCCGTTCGTAGATTCTGAAGGGTACCAGGGACAAGTTGAAATCATCCGGAGATCATCCGGAGATCATCGGATCATTGAAGCCTTCCATAGCCTTCCATAGCCTTCCATTCCGATCTTCCAGGTGTTCGTCGCGGCCAATTCCAATGCGGTTTTGCGACTGGTCCATGTGGACCCCTTGGACTCAGAGTCTCACGCATCGTCACAAATCCCATCGAGATGCATCAAGACATCAAGATCGACTCTCCTTGGTTCTCCTTGGTTCTCCTTGCTTGAGGTAGCCAATGGAACTGTCTTACAGAAGCTGAAGGCGATGTGACTGGCAGGATGGTTTGAATGGTTTGAATATTTTGAATCCTTGCATCTGAAATCTTCGAATCTCATCGAATCTTGTCATACTCAGAGACATCTTCATCCGAGTTGGTTTTGGCCCCTCCCTCCCCCTCTATAGGGGGTAGGGACGGATAGGGATCTTGCACCTTTAATGCTTTCGCCTTGTCTCTTCCCTTGATGGAACAAAGAGCACAGGTTGAGACCGAAGTGAGAGCGCTGAAGTTTGATGACACAGGACTCTTCCTGCTGGCTGGTTTGAATCTCAGACGCAGGCTCGCTTGCGCTCGCTTGCTATTGGGCTCAATACACCAATACAATCCACTACACCTGTGACTTGATGCGCCTGTGAAACTGTGGGTTTGGTACCTGAGGCACCAAGAGTGGAAGTATTCACGTCTTGGAGGCGCCACACTTTCTCCGGATGAAAACCTGGTGTAAGTATAAACGCGGGCTGGTGCCTCCGGTGCCTTCGGCACCTCCGGCACCAGCCGGGGACTTAGGCTGGCCCCTTCGGGGCCAGCCTAAGTCCCCAGCAATGCCCCAAGGGGAGCGTCAAAAAGAAAATAAACTGATACTTTAAACTTATACTTTAAACTTATAGTCTTATAGTATATAACTTTTTTGTTTCAGCAGAGATTTTCGGCTGATCTCCGGTCATCTCTCGCCACTTGAAAAATCTCACAGGCCGCTGACTCGTCGACCCTGAAGTTCAAGTTCAAGGCAGATCCGAAGGAAGAGACGGAAGAAGAGATGGATTGAGAACAGAAAATAACAGATGTAGAGCAGATGTATTCGATGTATTTAGAGACGGAGACGGATTGTGATTTCGATGTATTTCTTGATGTATTTCTTCTTATTTCTTGTCACTTACTCACTTACACTCTGGCAACGACAACTTTGTTGGCAACGACAACTTTGTTGGCTTGTGAAAACAGACCCACTGAGGTGAATTTGGCCAGAGGCGGCTGACGGCTTAGGAAAAAACAAAACGAACAGGAAAACGGAGACTGTTCCAGAGATGTCTCAGCATGTCTCAACCACATTCAAGAACAGCCAAGCCTGCACATGCTGAATCATTCTGAGACTGTTAGTGCTACCCTGTGTCCTTTTCCCCTTCAGTGCACCCTAGTCGCCTGGTCCCACTGAACTTTCTGCATGGCTTGACTTGAGCCACACGCAAACCATACACTGACCCGTGAGATGCGTGCTACTTCTGGATTGCTTCAATTTCTGAAGGTGTGTAATGTGTGTAGGTTTCGGATCTTGTCAGATCTTGTTCTGAGGCGTGACATGCATCACTTTTGTTCCTGCAGCCCACGGACAGCCGTCCTGGCCTTACAGAATGCAACGTGAAGAGCACATCACCCAATGTCATACCTCTGACTGTGCCACCCAGCCCACGATATGAAGAAATATGAGCAAGGTTGATTCAATCAATGAATTCAGTCCATTGATTCTTTGATGATCTTTGCTGATCTTTGATGTGTGTGTGTGTGTGACGCTTTCATTATGTCACATTACGGCTATTCAATGGCCCAGGCCATGCTTGCTGGTGAACACCTCCGATTGCTCAGCCACCATCATTGACTGCACCTACGGACAGGGTGTTTGGGACTAAGTTGAACCCTGGCAACTCTTCATTACGAGTCTCTAAGAGCAGGTGTTTGTTTGAACTTTTGACATCTTTATATATTTGTTATGTTTGTGTTTGTTATGTCTCTTAAAATCTCTATGTCATGTCCAAGCTACAGCCCAGGTTTTGACCAATCTGACGGTTCGACACCGATGCAGAGTCGCGTTTGAAGCTCAAAGAATTCGGAATGTTATTCTGGTTGCAATGAGAGCAGACCCTTACCAGACTTCTGCAATCTTCTGCATGCGTTTTCTAAATGTTTTTTGGCTGCAAGATGTGCAGAGCTTGGGACCATCCTGTTTGTTGATATGTTTTCTGTTTTTCCTCTATTCGGAAAAGCTGCTAGTCAGAATGCTTCAACCTGCTTCTGCCTGCCAAACAGGGCCTTGTCTCAACGTTGTGTCATACTTTGACTCTGAGAGCGCCAAGCGGGCAGTGCAACAGCTTGTTCAATACATGGTACGGCCTCAGTACGGCCTCAATGCGTCCATGTACGGCAGCAATCGGCAGCTTGTGAGGCATGAGCTCCTGCCCCTGAAGAATTGTTATTCTCCTTCAAGTCAAGGTCGGAAACATTCGGAATCATTCGGATCATTGGGGTCATCAGGTCCTGCAGGTGTCTTCGAGTTCGGCTGCTTCTGATCACCATTTTGTTCAAGATCCCAATTTAGAGGCAATTGTGTCAAGAATATTGTAAGTTCGTTCACTTCGCCATTGCTCTTTTTAAACTGTTCATGTTTTCGCTCGTATTGGCGATTTGTCGTTTCCTTTCTTCCTTTTTCCCTTTTCATCCTTGCTGAATGCGATCTTGATGTTGGTTCTGCTGCTTATGCTTTGATGGCAGTGTTCTTGCTGAGGCAGTGCTGGTTCCATTGGCAATGGCAATTTGCTGTGTGTTCTGTGCGTTTCGCTTGTTTATTTCTCAGCATTCGTTGCTCTCAGTGCTTTGCTCTGCAGGCTGGATGATCTCTGGTTCTGAGAACAAAGAGGCACAGAAGGGCTTTCTGGATGAGCAAACCGCAATTTGTCAGACGCAAACTGCACACATTGGCGGACGTGGACACTTTTTACCTGCTTCATATGCTTCATCTTGGGTTGTTTCTGCCACTGACAGATACACATCTACGCCTTGGGAAAGGACTACAAGATGCATTACTTGAAGTACCACCAGGTCTGGATTTGGACACGTTGCAGGGGGAAGCGGGCTGATACAACATAGTGACTTAACAATGCCTTTGACATCCTTTGACCAGTAAAGTGACCAGGAAAGTTTGCGGCAGCTTTGGTTTCATGATTCTTCATGGAAACCGTCCGATACGGGGAACAGGTTGCATGTTTGGATGTGTTTGGATATCATATCCAAAAATGCACTTCATCATTTCCTTTCTGCAACCTATGGTAGGTTTTCTCGTGGCTTTTGTGCAGTTTGATGTCGACTCACAAAGATCGAAGTCGCGCTGTTGGTCATGGAGCGTCGTAGCAGGATCCTTTCGAATAAATCTGATCGGTTGGTCGTAATATTTTCTCGTCTCAGCATGATCTTAACATCTCAAGGTGCCTGTGGTGGCCGTGGCTGTGAATCTCCAGGAGACCGACCTGAAGAAAATCTCCACTTTTTCGTTCCTTTCAGCTCTTTCCTCTCAAAAATCGAAGTCATAGAAATCGTGTAGAATCTATACATATCTATACATGTCATATACCATCTATAATCATCTATAACCTCTCAAATCTACGCTGTCTACGTCTATATTCTATCCACTTCATTAGCATTTTGTCCCGAAGAATTCTGTAAGGCTGTGACCACCACATTTCCCAAGGCTTAATGTCAGTAGATTGATGAGAGAATGAGTTCGAGAAGTCGAGTTGGAACTGGAACTGTTTTTAATCAGGCAGAAATGGTTGGAGCATTGTCATAGCCGTCATAGCCGTCATAGCTGTCATAGCCTAGCAATTGTTGTGGCAAGTTGTGATATGTTGTGATAGTCCATCAATGTTGAGGTTAAGGGGCAAACTTCGTCAGACATCCATCGGGTCGTAGCGCGAAAGTGTTTGCTCCAAGATGATGTTGACATATGCTACAACATTGTGTTGACTCTGGAGAAGACTCCGGTTTCGTGGAATCTGAAGCTGACCCATTTGGTTTGTCAAGGATACAATGCTGGCCAGCGCTGATTCGCGTGGGCCCAAAAGCAGGGATGATGTTTGAAGCAAAAAGGAACAAAACAAATAAAACAAGCAAAACCGGCGACAGAAACAAAGTGCGGAAATGGTGGGAACATTTGAAACCTGCATGCTGCATGTCGAATCGAGCCGAGGTTAGGGCGTGTGGTGCTTTGGAGACGTTTGGAGTTCTCCCACATTCCAGACTGAGCTCAGCAACTCAGGGGCCCATGAGCGCTGTCTGCGCCGTCTCTTTTGCATCCTGATGTAGTTTTTGTGCAATTTGAGTTTTCAATGGAGAATTTATGGGCATGGACAGACATGTACAACTCCTTGCAGCAACTTTGCGACACTTCATTTGCATGAAGTGCACCTGACAAAAAGCACAACAGGTCACGGATGGTCACGGTGTGTTGAAGTCTTAACATGTCCTCGACTGAGGTGCCAACTGAGGGGGTCCGGTCCCATGTCCAGCCCATGTCCAGCCGTCCATGCTCACCGGCGCGTGACGCCTCAGACACTTTAAGGCTCAGACAAAGTCGGTACGAGACACACGACACACCTCGAGACATAAATACATGTATATATATATGCATATCGATACAATATTTTGCCATACATTTTTTAACATGATTCATGATAAATTACGAAATAGTCCATAACATTCCCATAGATTACAGTAGATCACAATATGTTGACGTATATGCACCATGTGTTTCAGAAAGGAGCGATGTATTTTTGTTATTTGCGGAATCACATGCTGGAGGCGGAGCCAAGCGCCAAAGAACCTGCTTCGGGGGGGCATCACTGCCAGTTCATCCTGATTTCAACATCGTTCAATCACATCAATCACCCACTAAGACCATATGAGACCAATACAAGACCAAATTGCGACCTGCATCTAGTCATTTTGTCCTGGTAAAGCATGTAAGATCACATAAGATCTAGCTAAATCACCAAAGCCATATCAGTTCTGAAGATTCTTGGTTGTATTCAGCTCATGAATGTTGTCTGTCAGCTTAGCGTCAGCTTTGCTTTATCTTGGCAAAGTCCCTGCACAGCAAATGTTTCCATCAGCGAAGTTCGGAAAAGTTGCGCGTCAGCGTCACCTTTAGACATCTCCAGGTTGCTGCAACACGGCGAGCCGTACACGTTTTTTGTCACCACATGTCGCCAACGTGATCGTCATGCCGGGCAAGATTTAGCTGCTTTTCATGACATGCTAGATTCCCCTTCCTATGAAGATTCTGTTCTGCCCAATCAGTTTGCAGAAGGGGCAATAAGGGACATGCCTCCCTTTCTCAAATTCCTCATGCCCCTCTTTGTGTTCTTTGCAAGAACGGCGGAAGCATTGGGCGCTCGTGGCTTCCGTGAGCGCTCCGATTCAGGCTCCACAACAACGGCGTGCGTCTGATTGCGTCCGTGCGTTTCACGAAATTTGCGCAGTGAAGCGCGATGAAAGGTGTCACAAGAGCAGCATCCAGTCCTGTCTCAGCATCACATTCTGAAAGTGCCTCAACACATTGCAGTTTCTGCAGCTGCACTGTCCTAAGCCTTATTTGTGTTTGGAACGTGTTTGGAACGTGTTTGAAAGCTGCAAAATGGCCTGTCTCCGTTGTGCGGTGGAGAAAATGAGAAAATTAGGCTTTTGTGGTGTGCAGAGTGACTTGAAGAACTTGAGTGGAGCTGAGAAAAGGATTCACACCTAAGGTCAACATGGATTGACATGAAAATCCTGCCGTGGACAGGTCGATTCCAAGTCTATTTCGAATCTGCTAACTAGATATGATTAGAGGATGGAACATGATGGAACTGTGAACAGAGATCAATTGTAGAGAAAACGAAGAGACGCGCGGATCTGTGCAGACTGTGGTGCCAACCTCGAGGCTCAATGAGCGGTTCCATTGCATGCTCACTCTGGGGAGTGGAGAAAATATGGAGGAACAAATACGAAAAATATGGAACAATGAAAAAGACTCAGCACATCAGCACATCTCAGCAAATCTCAGCAATTAATCAACGCTGAAAAGAGGGGTGTTGGGAAACTAATGTGGAATGGTTTGAACAAAGCAGACAATGCGAGGATGAAGGCCAACACTAGGAAGAGGTGTTTGTTTTTGAAAGGTAGTTGAACACCTCTTGCAACCTTACCCGCCTTACCCAGAGTAGTTCAGCACTTGAGCATTGCGCAAAGAACTGACCCAGACGCGGCGTAGCGCACCTAGTGCAAAGTGTTGGAAAGCGACGTTGGTTGGAGAGGCGAAACCTGATTCAGCATAAAACGACTGCAAGACATTGTAAAGTGAAACGTGTGAAACGTGGAAACTGACGGACCTTGAGTATTTTGAGCCATGTGAAGCTAACGCAACAACAGATGCAACATGATGTAACAATTCACAATCCCATGCTCTTCAATGCAAGCCAAGCTATGTGTAGGCTAGGGCGGCTAGGAGTTCAGCCACCCCGTTTGCTCAGGTGACATGCCGCTGGTAGAAGTTGCGTCCCTCGTATTGCGTGAGCATGAGCTGGACCGGCTTTGAACTGAGCGACAGACACGGATGCCTGAAGAAATGGGAGGAAATCGGAAGAAAGGTGAAGAAAGGTGAAGAAAGGTGAAGAAAGGTGAAGAAAGGTGAAGAAATGTCAGAGTGAACAAACAAAACAGCAAGTGAGAGGTGCAAAGTGCTGCAAACATTCAAGAAGTGATTGGGTCGCAAATATAGGCAGGAGCAAAGCAATCCCAGGTTGCGACAAATCTGATTGACATCTGATTTTTCTGACCGGATTTCATGTCCTACAAAATTGCCTTCTGATTTTGTTTTGTCGGTGCCGTCTTCACAAGGCAAGACGAAAAGCTTAGCCGGTCGCACTGCCGTAGTGTGGGAAAGGCCTCACGAATTGAATTGGACATCTTGGTCAGAAGCCATGTGTCATGGATTGTCATAGCGGTTTCCCTGTATGGCCTTTGCCCACAAATGTTCACAGTATGATTCAGTGCCTCATAGTAAGAGATTCATGACATGGACACACGCCTTCTTTGTATGTCATTGAGGTTTCCTGTTTTTCTATTTCTTTGTGAAACATTTCTTTGCGATGCTTGGATTGCTTGGATTTGCATCGGAAGGCGATGAGCCATTTCAAGGCCTGGAGCAGAAGCTCACAGTGACAACATGTAACAGCTACAAATGTGTTGCACGTAATCGCTGATAATATTGGATGATATTGAAGTGTTTGAAAACCTGTTCCAAAAGTTGTGTTGGAAATTGGGCTTGACAAATCTCCACATAAATGTTTGTCGTTTGTCCAGGAGGGCAACTACTCTGGCTTTTGCGAAGCTTTGGCCGTGGGTGGATGCCAAGATGCCGCCATCTCAGTCACACTTGCACGGCCGCAGGAGAGCACGGGAGAGCACGGTTCGTTTTTTTGGGGGATGGCTTTTGGATCGGGCATGGGCTCCGTCGCTCCAACCTCGGGCCTTTCTGAATCCAGCTTGGCATATCTTCAGAATAGACTTTGCAAAGTATAAAGCAAAAAGATTATGCTGACTTTACCATATTTTGAATAAGCTGTGCAGCTGTACCCTTCACTAAGCCATCTTTTGTTAAATCTGAACGTAAACGATCCTGTCTTTTCTTGCCTTTAGCCAACCTCTTCCCCGCACCCTGCGGCTTTGGTACCCCGTTTGCTTTGGAATGCAAAGCAGGAGCCGGATTGCCCTTTAATTGGCGTTAGCAAGGCCGCAAGATTCTGTTGAAGAAGGAATTTGCTCAGCAGAATGTTGAAGTAGCAACGAATCCAAGGAGAGATGAAGGAGAGCAAAGAGGAATGTGTTGAAACGAAAATCCCAGACTGATGAAAGAGATGAAATCTTCAACTTCATCTAGTTGGGGGCTTGTGGGAAAGTTCATGTCATAAATTTCAACTGCACGGGTTGTTGCATGCCTCTGGCAGGGATTCCTAACCTTGAGCGGATACCGACGCGACGAAGTTCTTGGCAGGCGCGGTATGCGGTGCACTCCTGGGTGCAGAGCCGCGGTGTTAGGGAAAAACGGTTTGAACAATTTCAACCATTTCCGTACACCCACCCTTTACATCCCTTTACACTATAAACAGCCCTTTTTTAAACTATAAACATGACGCTCAAGCATTGCTGGGTACTTAGGCTGGCCCCGAAGGGGCCAGCCTAAGTACCCGGCTGGTGCCGGAGGTGCCGAAGGCACCGGAGCAGGACCATTCAGTTGAATTTCAGTTAAGTCAATACATCAGCATATGGCAGGTATGCAGTGAAACAGATTCAGTGCGCAGATTACGCGCATTGTTCAGATTGCAGATGCATCCTCCAGTCTCTGATATGACACTGATGTTCACAGATGTGACATGCGCGTGGGCAGGGTTTTCATTACAGAGCTAAACATCTGCAAACATCTCATGATGCCCCTGCAAACCCCTGCAACAGTCTAAATGCGAAGACTCAGACAGCATGATCTTCAATGGAAGACTGAAATTTACATATTTTGTATAGGCAAGGAACCAGTTGTTAAGGGAGACCGCCTGGTGCAGCGGAAAAGCACACTAGATGAGATACGGTCAATTTCGCACCCTCCTCCACTGACAACTTTATGCATGTGGGCAATAGCGGGAGGAAAGCAAAAAACACAGTGGTTTCAACGGTTCTCGCACTTGGCTTGCCTTCCTTCGGTCTTGCTTGGATTGCACATCAAAGCGTGTTTGCTGAAATGCTGCCAGAAACTGTCGCTTCCTGAATCGTGGCTGTGCCATTCGTCAGGAGGCAGGTTTGTGTGTTTTTTGGGAGCGTATTTGGATAAAAACAGAATGTGCCAGATCCCTGAAAACCCGAAATATCATTCTCTTCTTGATTTAGATTTGTCATGAAGGCAGCGTCTTTTGTGTTTCCAGCTGACTGCTCCGTGTATTTCCTGTTTGTATATGCACCGTCATTGCACCTTTTTCCCCTTCCGACAGTCATGAAGATTGATCAAGATCCATGAAGATCCATGAAGCGTCCATGTTTTTCTCTGTTTCTCGTTTCCTGCTTTCTTCTCGAATTCTTCTCGTTCTTCCCTGTTAGTTTGGCCTCCAGCAGGACAGGATGAAGTTGCGAGCGTCAGCTCGCTCCGGGAAGAGCTTCTCAGGATTGCTGCAGAATCGCAAAAAGAACGGCGAGGCGGGGAAGATGGGGAAAGCCTTGGAAAAAAAAAAAAAAAAACTTGAAAGCTTTAGCGTTCGATTCATTTTATTCAAACTGTATTCACTTGTTTATACTTTTTGGGATTTGTTTTATTCCTATCTTTTGGTTTTAAGATCTTCATTACTTTACATCCTGCCTTGATGGAGCACTTGGAGAGCGCAGCATGTGCAAGGAGAACTACGACTTGCATTTGCGTGTCATTGCTTTCCCCCGGCTGTACAAATACAGATGTATTGGATGCGGATGCAGGGACCGACTAACGGGCAATGAATCAAAGCAAGGATGGAAATAAGGAAGCGTGAAGCATGAGTTGACTTGAGTATATACATATAATGTCTAGAGAGGGGGCGGGAGACAGAGAATCGCAGGCGTGAGATTGTTTGTTTTCTTTTTTTGTGTGTTTGATTGTGTTTATGTGTATGTGCCTTTGCGTGTCTGTTGGATGGTCTCGCACATGTGGATATTACAGAAGTATTTAAGATATATTGATAGCATCTGACTTAAAGATTACAGATGTAGATGAAATGATCTGCATAAGCAGCCTAAGTAAGGCTAAGTAAGGGCTTCCACATGGACAAAAGGGCAAACTGATCTATGTTTGGCACTCTGGAAAGCGTCCAGGAGGTAGTGTCAGCGGTCACATCCTTGATCGTAGCAAATTAAGGCACATCAAAGTATGCCAGGATTCACCCTTGATAAACAATGGGCCAGGGCGGCCAGGATGGACGAAAGTCTATCCAAATCCAGATCCTGTCGCAAGGTCTTCTTGAACCTGGTGTGCATCAATTCGTTGCGCGTCGGTTCCACCTTCTACTTGCTGGGCATACAGGTGCTGTATGCTCTCTTGAGTTGTGGTCACCGCTGTGGTCATGTGGTGGCGGCGGGTGAGATGATGAAGGCTAAGAAAGGATAAGAAAGGTCAGAACCGAATGAGCTCAGCAATCGACAAGGATTTAACAAGTCACGCATCGAGCTATCCTCCACTGGCTATTCAAAAGCTCTGTGTTTCTCTGATTTCTGTATCACCCATTGAACAATTGAACACCTTGGCTCTTCGCTGGCTTTGGTTGCATATGAAGGCTAATTCGGAACCTAGTTGGCACCGGGAAGTGCTTTGGGATAGTTTGTGCACTGCAGGTGGACATGACAAACCAAGGCTCGAATTTTGTGGCTTGTGCTTTTTTGCAAAGGCTGAAGGGCAAAAATGTGCATGTCGCGAAAACACCATGTGAATGTCAATCTTTGGAAAAGTTTTTGGAAGAGTCCAGCTGAGCATGTAGGTGAGAGAAGAGATGTACAGGAAGTTGTTCGAGCACAACTGGACACAATTGTGTGGACACACAGTGGCTGACGACCTGACAAATTGTTTCAAATCCTGACGACAGCACAGTGTGACTTTCACAACTTCCCCTGAGAGATCCTGACAGTAGTCCTGACAGTTTCGAGGATTTGGAATGCATTGCGTCAAAGTGTAGCGCTTCGTGTGAGGATTCTTTTGATGGCATGCTTCGAATTGTGTGTTTCTACGTGGGTTCTACGTGGGTTCTACATGGATTCTATGTGGGTTCTACGTAGATTATTCATAATTTATTCATTATCATTCTATTTTGTGAGTCCTGAGTTAACCGAGGTGAAGACCATTTCAGGAGCACAGCAAGATGCTTTGTCGCGATTACAGGCTCGGTAGATCGTCTGTGATGCTGTGACAAATAAAACCACAGCTGTCTCCCCACAATCACTTCAGTTGCTTTTTGCAGGATTGCATCATGTTTTTTCATGTTTGTTTCGTTGATGGAGTACGTTTTTTGTTATTTTTTTCAGATTTGGGGTGCAAGGTGAAAGGTGATTCCCTTGTGAACACGCATTGCGTTGTCCACGGTCTCCGTCTCCCACGATGCGCTTCATCAGTCTAGTCCCTCTTCAAGTTCTATGTAGTCTATGTAGCATTGCAAACTGGGTTTGGGTTTGGCATTGTATGGCATTGTTGTCCCCCACGTTGCTTCTGCAACGCAGAGTGGGGATCTCGCGGGTCTCAACATTGGCGCTCTGTGTTGCTCTGAGCTTGACGATTTGGAGCCTAGATTCACGGCTTGAAGTCGCATGAACCGCCCCCGTCATACCAAACCTCCCCCTCCCCCTCCCCACCTGCTATAGCTGTGCTCGATAATTCACTCCAGATTCACTCGTCCAACCCACTCTGCCGAACTCATCTAACTCAACCCACATTCCACTTGATTCACTCCACCTAACCGCTTCCTCCATGTCTCCCTTTGCATCACACCTTGCATTACCAGCTCCCAATAGCATTGGATGCAATTGGTCCTTCTCCTTGCCTTGCAACAGGGAACGGTAACGAAATGTCACGCAGCTTTTGATCCCAAGTCGTGTCGACTTTGATAGTCAAGTTGCATTGGGCATTTAATCTTCGTCTTTTGACATTGGAATTTGAATTTCCCGCCGTTTCTTAAATAGTTCTGCGTTTATGAAGTTTTCAGCGTGTTTTTCACGCTTCGTTGTTACTGCGTGACAAGAGGTGCCCCTCAATGTGAGTTGGTTACAGCTCGAGGGCAAGGCACTGCGGAGAGATCCACAGCTTACATCAGCAGTTTACATTGGCTTAGCATAGACATCATAGACACAAGAAATTCATAAGAAATTCAACAGAAGACATAGAATGACTCACTGTATGACATAGTGACGACATAGTGACGACATAGTGACATAGTTTACCCAGCACGAAGTCACATCGCTACCGTTGGAACGGTTCGCCATCGTCTCTCTTGTCATCTCACAGCCGCAGGACCCATCCTCCTTTGTAGCGCTGGAGACTCAAAGCCCGGCTGTCTTGACCAAAAACACATTTCTGGAGGCTGGGCGGGGTGTGTTCGTGGTGTGTTCGTGGTGTGTTCGTGGTGTGTAGTGTTTTCGGGGGAGCCGAGCTGGAGGTTGGATTGTGAGCTCAAAAGTGTTTGCCATTCAAGATCATTCAAGCATACTGGAGCTGCAGGTGGAAGAAGATGAACAGGAGCTCTGGGCTCAAGACCGAATCGTTGATATGTCAAGAGACCATCTTGACATCTCTTCGTTCTCAGAGGTCCCAGCAGCACATGCACCTTTGAGATGAGAACACATAAACAAGCATCATTTGAATTCATTTGACGCAAATCTCACAAATCCACACAAGTGAAGCAAGTTCATTCACAACAAACCTTCTCTTGCTGTAGGTTCCTACGTAGGGCTGTTTCGGAGTCAATGCTACAAGGCACGCCTGGTTGCAAGGGAGGACACAAAGAGACTCTGTCATGCTATGGCACAGACATCTGCTTAAAGTCAAGGAGACCACATGCAGCCCACATAAGAGGTGCTGAAAGTAGAACAAAAGGCTACCTGAGAAAAGGAGGGCAAATACGAAATGCTTAGAGCAGCATGTGCTGGACGGTGGAGAAAAATCTGGCTATTCCTGTGTCGCATTGACATTGTCTCGTTACGTCTCGTTGGTAAATGTGATGCTTAGCATTTCGCCAGGTATGGCAATGGATGGCTCCGAGGCAGGAGACCTGAGACCGAGATCCCTCAGAGTCCTGCTACATTCACCGCCCAAACACAGTGGGTCCTTTTGACCGCCATTGCCTGGGTCTGCAGTTGATGGATCAAAACAATCAAGAGTTTCTTGCACGGGAGGAGTGCTGGGTCAGGGCCACACAGAACCACACAGAAGAATGTAATAATAGATGAATATAGATTGAATTATTGACAAATGATAATCATATGTGGATGCATAGATCATATACATTCATATATATGTATATACATATATATATATACATACACATCATCATATACAGTTTATGAGTACGTGGCGTGTATCCAACAAGACCTGCAGATTTGCCTTTCAGCTTGAGGCACGTGCTACGCGCAAAATCCTGAAGGACCGCTTGCGCGGGAAATGGCTAGAATAAGGTCTGAGATGTCTGAGATGTCTGAGGTGTGCGCAAAAGACAAGTTGTGAAGCTTTACAGGCCACTTGAGATCGTTTTTCTTCGTTTAGGACCATCATTGGCCAATGGGAACCCCTGAAACACGCAGATTGAATTCAAAGCAAAACACAATACAGCATTAGTTTGACATATTTTAACCATAACACTGATGCATTTCATGTAAGGGAATGGAGTCTGAGATGCAGACAGGGAAAACAAAGTCTGAAATGAATCAGTTGGCTCAAACAGGATCTTCATCAGGGGGCTGGGAAGGGAAGTTGCTTCCGTTCTTTTTCCTGGAATTTGCTTCATAATTTCATCGATCCAAGCAAGATACAATACCCTTGCTTATGGTGAACATGGCCGTGCTCGTCCATGACCATGCGAGGCTTCTTTCAACCTATAGACGTTGTTTGCGGTGGCAAAGGTGCATGCACAGATACACGAATAAACAAGGTTCGGGGTAAACATGGGTAAACAATAGTTGTTCCAGTTCCATCCCATGCTTCCCGCGGTTGAGTAGTACTATTTTGTTGCCATGTCACGGCGTTCAGGATCATGCAGAGTGGCTTGATGCCTTTCCTGGCAAGGTGCGACAAAGCTGCGAGAGACAAAGATGTGAGAAGTATCAATCATCGGCTGACGAAGTTGGCAAGTACAACAATCAACCAACAAGCAACCAACAAGCAACCAAGTGCATTGTCTGACCACTCTTTGCTGTCCATGGCTACGTTGTTCCACGTGACCACCCTTCACTGACTATCCCCGCGTTTGTGTGCGTGCCTCATGGTTGGGGAGTGTGTTTTGAAGGTTAGCCCTGCCGCTGCTGTCCTTAGAGGTTTCCAGAAGAGATGTTTTACCAGTCCCTAATTGTAGACCTGTTTTTTTTTTCGAAAAGTATTTGACAGACAGGATGTGTTCTACGAAAGTATGGAATATTGCATACAATATTAATTAATGCATACATTCATACATTTGCATGTCATATTCTTATACAGTACGTGATTTTTACGATACATCTACAGTAGTGAATGGGTATACATTACATGCGTTTTGTTATACATCCACATTGATGTATGTGTATACACACATACATACATACATACATACATACATACATGCATGCATGCATGCATGCATGCATGCATGCATACATACATACATACATACATACATACATACATACATGCATGCATGCATGCATGCATGCATGCATGCATACATACATACATACATACATACATACATACATACATACACATTCATCAAACAACATACATTCTGTAAAGTATTACAAATTATTACGAAAGCCAGCCGAAGGCCTGGGCTGAGTATAGGTATAAGCGAAGCGAAGCGAAGCTAATCTGGGGGGTGTGGGGGGGGGGGAGGCACTTTTTGGCTTTTTTTGGTTGATTTTTGGCGTTTTTCATCGGGTTTCAAAGGCCAAAACACTGTAATTTACAGTGTTTTTGTGCTTTTGGCATGNCTTTTTGGCTTTTTTTGGTTGATTTTTGGCGTTTTTCATCGGGTTTCAAAGGCCAAAACACTGTAATTTACAGTGTTTTTGTGCTTTTGGCATGGAAAAATTACTTCTNTTGCAACATGCTGAAAACTGCGTAAATACCAGTGTTTTTGCTAAGTGCTGGCCACAAAACACTGTAAATACCGTGGTTTTTGCTACCAGGAGCAAAAAAACACCGTAAATACCGTGGTTTTAGGCTCCCGAAGCGCAAAAAACATCGGTATTTACAGTGTTTTTTGCTCCGAGACTCGTCAAAAAACACGAAA
>BGPT01001019.1:275121-302876 GCA_003297045.1 Symbiodinium sp. clade C Y103
TTCTATTTCTCTCTATATATTTCATGTTATACGATTTTCACAATTACATATCTCACTATACTTCTCTTCGCTCTCGGGCCATCCGTCGTCTAGTTTGACTGCCCACAAGAACATCCAGTGCATTTTCTCTTCAGGCCGGATGTACTTAATTTCATCATATTGCCATGGGCTCTTCGCACTTGCAACTTTGTATTTGCTGCAACATGTGACTGTCCTACACGTTATGTGGCTATCATATATCCAAATAATGCAGCTATTCTTCCAGTCTTCTTCACGGCGAAAACCATGTGTTCTTCCACAATGGATTTTTTCCGACTTTAGCGATGATCGAAATGAGCACATGACGAGTTTGAGCATCATGTCAATCGTTTGAGCACAATGTCAATCATGTCCCTTTCTTTCCACTCGTTTTGACTTCGTGACTTCGTGTTCTCCACCGAGGCCTGCACTTTTTGCCACAATGAGCACCTCAGACGACCCAAGCGTCGAAGTCCTGCTGACATGTTTGCAAGGAAGACCTTTGCGTTTGCACAACAAAGGACTGGCAAAACTTCATTGAAGTACAGGAGAATACAGGAGACCTTGAAAATCCTTGAAATGCATTAGCCGATGATTCAATCCCAGTCAGTCGAAAGGTGTCAAAAGTTTATTTGTTATAGTAGCCTGGCACCTGTGTTTTAGGTAAGAAGAGACGAGACGAGAAGGACAAGGAGGAAGATGCGGGCAGGGCTGAAAGTGAGCTGAAGAGCGACTCGTATAGTGATGTTCAAGGCGATTGGTCAAGTTTCTACAAATTCCAGAATTCTGGAAAAAAATATGCGACACTAAGACAAGCAGTGACTAGCAGGAGCTAGTAGGAACTTGAGGGTACTGCTGAGAATGCTTCTGGAAAAGTTCGATCCGAGGCCAGGCGGCCAGGCACCCGACGCTTGAGAACTTTTACAATTTTTCACAACTGAGTCAGTTAACTGTTCAAATCTGTTCAATACTTTTTATATTTCTAAAAGAAGGGATGACACTGCCACCAAGTTGCTTACGACATTTTAGACATCTCAAAAAACTCTCGCAGTCAGAATGGGTGCCACTGTTTATTTCCCTGTTTATTTCCTTGTCTCCTGTTTCTCATAGCAACCCCTAAAGCATGATCAGATCAGTTGGACGTCTCCCAAATTGAATTCCAAGGAGACTGACGGCAGCTGAAGTATACAATGTGTGGAGACCATGTGTGGAGCTCGGAGGATGAGCATTTCTTCGTCCCTTTGCAAGGTGAAAATATTACGATGTTTTCTTTTAGACAGCCGGATGTGGCACAGCTTCAAACCTTGTATCCGTGATCCCAGCATTTGTGCAGCCATCTTCTCCATCAATCCTTATTCCAATCGATTCAACCTGTTATTTCCACGCAGGTAGGATATATTCTTAACTTGGACAGGCAAGGTATCACTGACCCGACGCCATCAATAGTTGTTGATGCAAGAGAGGTTAGGCAAACGTACGGCTTCAGGCACACATTTGACGCTGAACGTCGCTCGTCGCGACGTCACCCATACAGACTTTTACAAGGTAGAAATGTTACCGGGATAGGCCAACACTAACTCCATAATATGTGCAAAGCAACTCATGACAAGACAGGTACTCACAGACAATGAGATCAAGCTGCGCATTGCGAGAGTGCTTCAACTACCCTGCCTGGAATCGATGCGCTAAGGAAAATACTCGGGATGGGAAGCCTGCATGACACTGAAAAGGTATGCGGTTCTACGTTAAGAACAAGTTGACCGTCCAGAAAGAACGGTCGCAAAACTCTTGCCTTGCACATCTTGCACATACAATCGCACAACAAGTCCGCATGCCTCCAGCCCAAGCCTGCACAATCAGCCAAGAATCCGCTCAAGGCAGAAAATATGCAGGAAAGCCATGGAAAGCCGAAGTAACATGACTCTGCACTATCTTGCCGATTCGCGAACCAATGTGGAACGCGCTTTGAATTTGACAGAAAATCCGTTGAGTAGCTTGTTACTGGAAACATGGAAACCTTGTGAAGTGCTCCTTCCAAAACTGCTATAGCATTCCGAAGCGCCCGATCTCCACAAGCAGCGTCAAGCACTTTCGACAAGGACAGCAACGAACCAGGTCCAACCTCCAGGTGGATGGTAAAGGATGGTAAAGCAATGAAAAGCTCAGTGAAAAGATGGTAAAACCTTTGCGCTTATAACATCAAGCCGACTCATCTCACGTTCGGGTTTTCAGCCTTCACGCGTTTTCTTACAAAGAGGTTTAACGAAAGCCTTTCAGGCCACAGGTGCATCAAATCTACAAAGTAATCCGATATCAACCATTTGAGTTGGCTCGCAAATTTTGATTGGTCCGACTAATCCCTTCCAACAAATCTTGCTCCCCCCCCAGGATGAAAGCTGAGGTGTTACCTGCACAGGGCGGAATGTGTGTTTTTCGCACAGTTTTGCCTTTACAATTCTTTACAGTTCTCAGATGTTCTCAGAGTCTTCACTTGAGGCACGCCATAGCCACAGTGAAATTGTACAGAGGATGAGCTCGTGCTGTTTCTCATGTGGAGCCCTCCCGGATTTGGACGCTCCGCTGTTCCACGTTCCGCATAGTTCCACAGGTTTCAGTTTCATGTGCACATTTGCGGAACCCATCATTTTGCAGTGACATTTTAAGCTGATGCCCGCTTCAAGTGAAGACGCTTGAACATGGCTTTCAGCTGATGTCAATGGTGCTCAGAGCTGGATGAAACTCTGCGAAGTATTCATGTGTGTGTTCGATCTTTGCGGGCTTAGAAGCTGCCTTTCCAACATCTAAGGTCCATCTCGTACTAAGGTCCTGTTGTTGTCACCTTTGACTGGTTTGAATATGATTGCACGACACCATCTATGCGCAAGATAATTTCATTCGTTCAGATCTCTTTGATCTCTCTTGTCACGAGTTGACCAGATTTGACCAAAAGATAAAAGAGATTTGAACAGATTTGACATATTTGACCTGTTTTTTTCTTGATTTGTGGTTTGGATTTGGCCTGCTTTGAGTTTTCATCCCTCTGAGAGCAGTGCTTCGGGCCAAGACCTGCACGAGAGATGCCACTGGCAGGCCGCCGTCAGACGAGTCGTGTAGTCACGACATGTCACGACCGGCTTCACAATGCTTCACACCAGAGATACACCCGCCGCACACAGACAACGGCTGCCTTGTACGCATCAGGTCTGTCATGCTTTTGACAAAAGGATTTTCAAAGTCCTGGTGCTGTTGATGTGACGCGGATGCCAAGATAAACCAAGGCACTCTCTAAGGCACTCCCTGCTTGCATGGTGCGGTAGCTGCAGTAGCTAGTGGTGTTCTGCTTTTGTTCTACTTTTGTTCCTCTGTAGTGGCGGTTCCGTTAACATTTGTTCCAAGCTTCGCAAGAAAACCAAGAGGCGGTACGGGTGGTACAGACTGCAGGTGCTTCTGTTTCAGTTTTTTGCCTCTGGATGCCTGGCAGAGAGTTGAGCTGCACTGATTTTTGCAGACTTGCCTGGCAGCAGATGAGAACGTTCAAGAGGTGTTGCCATGTGTTGCCTTCTTGGCTCAAGTTGTTTCAAAGAGAAAGAAAAGAAGACGAGCACACCATACAAAAATCTGAACGACATTTGGTTGTTGAGTTGATTGGAATGTCCGGAGCACTTTGTAAGTCATGTTTTTTGTCATCCCCTCAAGGAGTAGGAAGCCTCATCAGCGCCAGATTCTGCTGCACCCTTTTCCCGCACGAGGCCTGAGGGTGGACAAGAACCCATCCAAAGATTGCTGCTTTAGAAGGGCCCGGCGAGATATCTAAATATTTTAATAATGTTTTCTAGTATTCTTTGGCTGCAATAGCAAAGATGAGGCGGCGCCAAAAAAAACATGTCTACAGTTGGAACTTGATCTTACAAGAGCCTCAAGGACAAGGATTCTCACAATGTTTTTGCCTTGGTCCAGGGGTTCACCAAACAAAGCGGTGAAATGTATTCTTATTTCGGTCATAGAACAGAAGACGCTTCTTGTGGCAAATGTTCCAGGATGTTCCAGGGATCCAACACTTGCAAGAATAGAAAACTTGTTCATTATACATATGCTGATTTTTGAGACGCAGCCTGACGTGAAACCATCAGCACTGGTTTTCAGGCTTTCGCAATGCCGGCAGCCTCTTGGTTTAAAATTGCGGGACCTTGGGAGAGGCTTATCTGGGAATGCTGCACTGCGTGCTGGAAGAGATTTATCTGTGAATGCCAGCATCGAAAGATCATCGACTCTGGGTTTTGACTCTTGTGATATCATCATGCTCATCACCAGCCTCGTTGCCTCAGTGCCTCATGCTTTCTCTATAGCCCTGACCCCAAGGATGCTGATGAAGCGCCGCGTACCCAAAGCATCCTGGCTAACCAGATGTTCAGATAGAGATTCAGCTATTTTAAACGCAGCCCGGAAATGCCTGGAAGACCAACTACAAAACCGACAGAAATACCAAGAACGGATGGGCGGGAACGGTACTGGTTTGGATAGATATGGATAGATTTGGATAGATACTTTTTATGTGGAATGGAATGCGTGGGTCGCATGGGCCTACAAGTGGAGTTCTGGGACGCTGGTAAGAAGATGCGCTGCAATCCTGGGTGCAAATATCTACTTAATGTACATTAACTTGGCTAATCTTCGTTGAAAGTGGACTATTCGTTTGTTGGCTTCTTTCGATAAAGAGGGAACAGGAGAATTGAAAATTGAGAGGCTGGTCTGAACTGGTTCAAACATGTTCAAACTATATGTTTCTCAGCACAAGAGCTCTTGCAGAGAAAGTTGCAGTGTGCCCGAGGCGTACAAGAACATGTTCAGGGAGCCATGGCAGCGATGCAGGACATGTTTGTCGGACATGTCAAGGTATGTCAAGGTATGTCAAGGTTGCAAATAGCAAGGCAAATAGCAAGGCAAATAGCAATTATATACTGCTTATTACTGAAAATATTACTGCTTTCTTTCTCTTTCTTGTGCTGCAAAGCAAGCCTTGGCGGCACAGGGTGCTACTTCGTTAAACGATGGCACTGCTGAGCGAAAGCACCGCCTTTTTTGTACTAAACTTTTGAGGTTTTGTCGGCTTTCAGCGGCCCACAGCACTTGCAGCACTTGACAGACGATTCAGCCTCCTTTTGCTGAGCTTCGGGGCAGTGATGCAGACATAGAATCCTTGCCATGTAAAACCGTGCTTGGAGTCAAGAATTGTATCAATCATGTTGACAGACATTCAAGATATAATTTGGTACTCCTGGCAGAGCACATGTCACAGAGCACATGTCTGTCGAAAATGAAACTTGGTTTCCAAGAGCAAAATTTGTCGAAAAATCATGAAAAATCATTTTTGCGGAATTTCGGGGCATCTGGGGCCGGTAAGATCTTCGCGGCCTTCCCACCTCGGCCTCAACGCACCTTGGCACAGGACAATATGCGCGCCATGGCCGAAAGGGATTCCCAGTTGAACCAGCTCGAGGCAACGCCAAACTGGGGGGGAACTTTCTTCGCTCTGATTTCAACAGACTTGAAAAGAAAGAGGCGGAGGCACAAATGGAGCAGAGAAACTGCCAGACTGGCTTGCACAGTATGTAAAGCTGAAAAATTGCAAGTTGTGCAGAGCCATAGCCCTTCCAGGTGAGAGGATTGCCGGAATACCATGGAATGCCTATTCCAACAATTTTCAACAGACGAACAGACGCGTAACGGAAAGCGAGGAAGCTGATGTAGTGACTTTGGGGGACAAGTTGGAGCTCAGAGCTGCCATGGGATGATCACAGGGCCGTAGATTTGAAGTGAAGCACCCAGCAAGAACACAGGCATGTGCAGCAAAGCAATGATAGGCATATGATAGGCATGTTTTAAAGTGTTTGCAGCGCTGTAGATATATCTCACTAAAGCATGCAGTCTTTGATCTGAATGTCACTGTCCATGCATCTGAGGCAGTTTACAGCCTTTGCCCCGAGATACATTTTGCTGGTCGGTTTACCAAGAATGGATGTAGTAGTGCCTGATTCCAAAGCTAGCAATATGGTATATCACGTTTTTGTTTTGTGTTTGTGTTGAAGATATCATGTATGGAGATGTATGTCAAGTGCACGGCAAGTGCTACGTCCGCGCAAATGTTCAATTATTTATCTATTGATGATAAATTGATATTGATTATATCCTCTGCCCTTCATCAACATTTGTGTTTCCATGTAACACACCATAGACCATTCATATCTGCGTAGTGTTTCGATTTTGTTCATTGCATGTTCTTTTCACCGCGCCATGTTTTCATTTGCGTCGGCAGATGTAAAGCAGAGCGCGCTCTGATGTTGGACTTGTTGGACTTCTGCATGATGTTACAATGATGTTCTGTACCCGGAGTAATTCTGTAAGATGCTTGTAGTTTCGAAATGTTTCGAAATGCAGCCGGATCCACCTTTTTTCTTAAACCTATTTTGGGTTACAAAGGGGTTTCATAGTGTTTGTTTCAGCTCTGCATTTTCACATTGCATGTGTTGTTCTTAGATGTTGGTATATAGTGGCCGTAGTAGCCACCGCATTGTTCGTTTGAATGCCACAGACATGGCTCCATCAGCAAAACACGCCTCGGTCTGCGCAGATTCGTGGCAGGCACGTACAAACGACCTCCAAGGGGCTTCAAAAGCCTTCAGCTCCGGGGCCAAGTTTCCATCTCAGATTGAGCCTTAAGCCGAGAAATGCATGAAGATGCATGAAGATGCATGAAGTTGAAGCTGGAGAGATTCTATGACCAGAATACGAAGAGTATCCAGAATGTGAACATGTTGAATTTCTGAAAAAATCAATCGGACACACACACACACATTGACACACATGGAGGGGAAGTAGAACATGTCACGTCTAGTTTCAACAGAGCCCCTGTCAACGACGACGATGCTGCACTCTTCGTCGGTGATGTGGAAACTAGAAAGACACGAGCAAGACAACAGAACATCATTAGTGAAACATCCTATCAGCACAAGCACCTCTTGGTGTTGGTTTGGACACATTGCTCTTGCTCGGAAAAAGTTATTCCATGCAGAAATTTAGACCTTCAGCACTCCAAAAAGCTAGTAGAAGAAATAGCGAAGATGTAGGATGCAGAGCAAGCACGAGCAAAGGGACAGAGAAAGAGGATGAAAGCAATATGCTGAATGGGAAGCACAAAACCCAGATGGAGAGAACCGCATGCTTTGCCATGCATGTTCATTGCTGCTCATTCATATCCAGGCTCCAAGATTTTGAAGACATGTGAAACCACACAACCAGATGCTTTAGTTTTCTGTCCGTATTCAACTGTCGTGACAGAAGATGGCGCCTAGCTTTTCTATGTGATGCGTCCATAGCTGAGGCGTTTGCAGAGACATTATCAGTGGCAGAAGCCGGGGACCTGGGGAGCAAATGAGAAACGGACAGAGCTTGAGGCTGCAGGCAGAACATCAATTCTGTCAAACTTTTCCTGTGGCTGTGACGGGCATATTCCTGACTACGAAATGTGCTGTTTTGCTTTGCCGGTTGTTTTTTGCCTTTGCCCTTTAAGCTCTTCTGAAATGGAAGGTGCCTGCATTTATCTTCCTTACAGTTTCCTGAATGCCAGTTGTACTAGATCAACACCCATCCATACATGTTTTCTTTTGTCGTCAGAGGCATCTAGATGACCATGTGTTTCCTGCTTGAGGGTAGAGTTGCATGAGATGTTGTGTAATCCATGTTTGGCCTTGGTGTTGAGACCAAATCTAAGATGGAAGTTGATGGGAGCTGTAAATTGAGCTGTTCCGGGCTAGCAGGCTGGAATCGCCCCAAAGGTTCATCCTTTTCATCAATCATGTTCGCTTGATGATGGCGCATTCTGCGTTCAGGTACAAGCTATTCATTGTCATCGGCGGATCATTGCTCTGGGTCATGGCCTCAAAAATGTAGGGAGGTTGTCTTAAGATCCACAATTCAAGATGACATGTGGCAAGACACCATCACCACGCAAAAATCCGGGATTAACACGTACACAGATTCAGGATGGGCAAGAGAGAAAGACTAAGAGAAAGTAGGCAGCCAGGAAGCGTTTCACCACATTGCGTGTACTTGGCAAGGAAGTCAAAGGAGTACTGAAGTTGTTGCTTTTGCAAAAGACTGACCCAATTCTTGCGATTCATCGCAACCCCAGGCCGTCGCATTAGTGCTTATGCCCCGACAGTACTTTTGGTCTGAAGCTGAAGAGATTTCTAGACGTTTGACGTTTGTCAAGTGACGTCACGTTCTTGAGCTTGTGTTGTTCCGCTTTCAAGCGATCAATACCCTCAGTGTTCAACTGTTTGCTTTCCATTTTCCTGGCGTCGTGTATTGCACAAGCACCAGGTCTCGATGTGTGCGTGTTGCGGTTTCACAGTTCATAACCTCGTGGTGTATTACTGTACATGTTATAGTGTGTTTCCTATGTTACATATATTGGTTTGTTTGTTTGTTTGTTTGTTTGTTTGTTTGTTTGTTTGTTTGTTTGTTTGTTTGTTTGTTTGTTTGTTTGTTTGTTTGTTTGTTTGTTTGTTTGTTTATTTTACGTACGCGAATGTCAAGGTGGGAAAGTCACAAAATTGAGCAGAAACGCGCCTTGTGGCATGGTTGGCATTGTGGCCCATGTCACGAAAGCTAGCTTGCTAGCTGGAGTTGGATTAGCTTTAGCTATGTATTGCCGGGAGACTGGATGCAGCTCGCATGATTTTCATGCCGAACTGCCTTTTGGGCCCCCTGTTTGCAAATGATTTTTCATTTCGAACCTGACCCCTCCCCCCCCCCCGCGGGTTCAAACCCCGTCAGGGCCGCCATGGGCCATGGCAGCCATGACGGGGGGCAGAGAAAGGTGTAAACACACAGACATAGAGATAGAGACATATATATATATATACATAGTGTGTATATATATATATATGTATATATACATATATATGTAGGACACACATATACATATATAGGACATATATATATATATATACATAGGACAAATATATATATATAGGACAAATATATATAGGACAAATATATATATATAGGACATATATATATATATATAGGACATATATATAGGACATGTATATATATATATAAGATATATGTATACATAGATATAGGACATATATATATATGACATATATATCTATAGGACATAGATATATATATATATGTATATAGGACATATATATATATATATAGGACATATATGTATATACAAATATATATAGGCTATTTATTTAGGCTATATATATATTATTACAGGATATATATGTATATATGTGTAGGATATATACACATATATTTATATATATGTGATGAATATTTTTATGTATAGATGATGAATATATAAATGATGATGATGAATATGTATGTATAGTTTTAGGATTTATATATATATATACATAGTGTTACAAATAGAATATAGAATTATCGATATGTCGCTAGGCAGATGGAGATGCTTAGATATACTCATCATAGTCACATAAATATTTGATAGATAGAATATGCCATGGACAGGAACAAGGAAGGAAAGGCCGAGGGAAAGAGATTCAATCAGATGGCTGCAAAGTGGCTCAACCGAAGCGCGTTCAGTTGGGGCACTTGTATTTGGCAAGTAGGATGCTAGGAGGGCAATGTTAACGCTGGTGTGCTAGGATGTCAAGGGGAGGGTTGTGGAATGATTATGATGCATGCGAGCTAGCATCATCACACACTGCTGTTAACGCGTCAGCAACATCGAGTGGTAGGCCGCATGTTCTCTCAATACACATCTCTCCTTGCCCAACTAGCTTTCGTCCCCTTCCCTTTGGCCTCAAGTATTGTGGAGGGGGAAAAGCTGGGTCCAGGTACAGCACATCTCAAAACAACTGATAGTAGCATGTGCACGCATTGATATATGTTAGAAATGTCCAATCCTCTATCGGCTATTTATGGCGCCACATCTGTCGCCGTCCTTCTGGCCATTTAGCTTGGGACTTGTGAGTCATCTGCATTCCACCCGTGCTCCATGAGTTTCTTAGGCAATTCATGATCATCACGGCAGTCCTGGTTGGTGTGGCAGCGTTGATCAATGCAGTTTTCTGAGAATTCGGTGAAGTGCAGTCGCTGTCCATGGTAGTTGTAGTGCTTTTCCAGGGCGACTTCAACGTTTGATAAAGTTCTGCAACTTCAAGTTCGGTAATATTTAACAATATTTAGAATTGTGTTTAGTATGTTTCGTGTTGCAAGAGTCTTTCGAAAAGGCCCTCATGAACCGCCGTGATCAGCTCCAAGCTGAAGCCGAAGAAGCTCCAGCCGCAGAGTTTGGACCTCACAACAGCACTGTTTTGTGAAGTTCGTTTTCTGAAGGCACTTGAAAATAAAGTTCAACACGGAAATTTTGGTGACATTCTGGGACCTGTTGAACCGTGTTGAACCGTGTTGAACCGTGTTGAACCGTGTTGAACGGGATTGGATCAGATTGAATCAGGTCGAATCGTGTTGAACCACGTTGAAGTTGCAAAACGATGTTTGACATGTGACATACTGTGACTGTTTGTCAGTGTTTGTCGTTGCATCCTTTGCTTTCTGCCCTTCAGCCCAAGGCTGGGAGAATCATTGACGCGAGATGGCTTGGAATGAAGTGGACACCTTTGAGAAACACAGTTTCAAAATGTTGCAAAGCGCAGGCGATTCTGTGGATTCAAAACGGCTCTAAGGATCTCTAAGGTGTGAAGAAAGCTGAGAGGTCCTGAGCTGAAAGGGGGACAAGGCTGTGCACGAGACGCCTGGGCTTGGACTGGACAAAGTTGCCTTGGCTTGGTCAAAACGGAAATGTTCGGGTCGAAGCTGCCAGGGCTTGGGACACTTCCAACATGTTACAAAAATGTTACAACTATTCTCAGGGGCTTTTCATCATCCTTTCGTCATTCAATTCTTGAAATGGCTGTTGCAACTTGAGCATTCCTCCTGTTTCCTCTTCAACTGTGTGTCAGGTGTCTCTTTCTTCTGGCGTCAAGAAATCATTGATTGTCCATTGATGCTCAAAAGAGCTGTGTTTGCCAGATTTGCCTTTCAGCATCTGTGACAGAGCATTAAAGGCAGCAACATCTGTTAGTTTTTCGATTTTGTAACCTTCACGCACCTCACATGGAATATGCGCACATCAAGTGAATATGTGTAACATTGGGTAACGGCCTGGAAAAGTAGCGAAAATCTGCCACAGGGCCTGGCTTCCTGCGTGAGAGTTTCCACTGCCAATGGCCCCCTCTGTGTGGCACATGGTCTGGAGTATGACCTCTCTCCGTTCTTAGACGAACATCCCGGCGGGAAAGATGTGCTTTTGACCGCGATGAACCAAGATGCATCTGCAATGTTCGAGTCTTATCATGCACTATCAGGCCAGCAAGACAGAATATGGAAGCTGCTCCAGCAATACCAAAGGAACAAATATCCAGACGGTGACTGCAAGCCACCTGCAGCCAAGAAAATGTCAGTGAATGATGGCGTGCTTGCTGCGCACCCGACTGAAAAAGTCTCTGAAAATGTATGTAACCTTGAGGAAACTGCAAAGGAACGAAGAGCTGCGCTGTTCCCACACAATGGCTTCTACCGGACACTGCAGAACCGCTTGAGGGCATACTTCGCTGAACAAGCACGGAAATCAGGTGTTGACACAAGAACTGCTCTGAAGGCTACAAATTGGTGGGCTGCCAAGGTTTCACTGTACGTCTTGCTTTGGCTTACTGCCATCATCGTAGGAGTTTGTGGACGTTGGGGCCCTTTGCGATTGTCGATGCCGTTGCTGATAGTCTTGGGGTTCTTGCAAGGTACCTTCCATGTAGCATGTGGCTTTTGCTTGATGCACGATGCATCGCACTATGCAGTCTCAACCAAGCCATGGGTCAATGAAGTCCTGTCAAGAGTGTCAAACGCGACCTTGTCATGGTTTCATCACATTTGGGCGCGACACCATGTGTACGCGCACCATTCCTTTACAGGGGATATCCACAAGGACCCGGACACAAAGTACGGACGACCCATCTTTCGCAAACATCCCGAGGACTGCGGATGTTGACATGGTTGCTGCATGACCTTTGTCCGGCTTTTGAAAAGTTGCGGAATTCCAAACCTTCGCAAACCGATTAGGCGAAGGGACAGTGGAGCAAAGCGAAGAAAAAGCCGGAGCCAAGTAGAACACACATCAAATTGGATCAAATTGGCAAGAATAGTGTTGCAAATGGGCCATGCCTGCATGTGCATATTCACATAGTTGAGCGAGCGCGAATATTTTTCTCTTGGCCATACTCCATAAGTGCAAAACACATGCCAGGCACTTCCCACACTACTGGATGATGTAAGACCTGCAGCACCGCGCAAATCAGAGACAATTCCTGAAGTGAATACGAGCTGCATATAAATCATTCCAAGTCTAAGTCTCCTTTGTTTGTCTGGCCACAACAGCCGTCACACTCCAGAGGAGCAACTGGCCCACAAGGGCTTCACTCAATGTCCGCCATTCGGGTCGTGAAACTATGCAGAAAAAAATCACGAAAACAAGGAGACCCAGCATGCATTTTGTGAAAAGCTTCCATGCGGTTGTCCATCTATGAAGGACCCATCCACACATTCTCATGTCTACTCATCCACCCATTCCTCTTCAAAGCCTTGAAACACTTTTGGCCCACCTCATCGAGCGTCCATGTCGTTTTTTGGACCCCTGTGCCAACATGCGTGTACATGATTTCCGTGATTGGTTTTCAGACTTTTCAGATAATTCCATCCTGTCATTGATTCTTCAATCCGTGGGTGTTTCTGAACCGTCAAAGACTTGGCCTCACGCAGATGCTAGATAACACCGGATATCACCAGAGTGTGTATGCCATCCTTCCTGCTGCGCTCCAAGATGAAATTGCGACTTTCGTGCGTGAGAGTTCACTTGCTTTGTCGTTCTGCTTGTGTTTGCATTGCTTGCAATCTCATCACCAGCATTATTCCTATATTCTTGTCCAGGACCCGTATAGCTTCAGCCCAACGATGCTTCAGCTACAGCCTTGGTCATCCATTTTGTTGGTGCTTTTTCCTGGGCAGTTCTTCGGACAAATGCTATTATACTTCAAGGCCTTTGTGAAAGGAAGATACTTGGGAGTTCCTGTGACTCATGTGTCTGCAGCAGATGACGTATGGGTGGTCGAAGTGGTCATTGTATCAATGAGCCATTTCCTTTGGTGGGTTGGCCTACCTCCGGCCCAGACGCTCAGCTACTTTTGCACCATGAACATGTGGTACTGGATGTGCATAGCGCCAGATCATGATACATGGGAGAGTGCCTTTGAGAACAAGAAAGTGGGCGCGATGGATTGGGGAGAGATGCAAGCCCGAGAGAGCGGAAGTTTCGCTGTGGATATGTCTTGGGTGTGCGCGTTGTTTGGAGGCATCAACTTTCAGATCGAACATCATCTCTTTCCCGGCATTTCTCATGTGCACTTTCCACACATCTCGCCCATCATTCAGAATACTTGTGAGGAATTCGGGGTTCCTTACAACCAGCACCGAACTTGGACGAGCGCCATTCGTTCAGTGATAAGGAGCTATAAGCAATGCGGGGCTCAGAAGGAGGCCTGACAATGTTTGGCAAAGTCGGAACCCAATGCCCATGTTGAAAGCAATTGTGGGGGTTCCAACACCAAGCTTGAATCTAATATCTACAGATCAATACAGATCACTTGTATAGAAATCCAGAGAAGTTGTTCTTTGAAGCTAGGCTTCAGTTTTGGTGACGAGAGCTCTATTGCAAATGGCACTTTGCTCTCTTCACCATTTGCTCCTCAGTAAATTCCCAGAGATATTCAGCGAGTCCTAGAGCCCACCTGTAGTTCTTGGCTCTGAAAGCCTACTGGCTCAGGCCAGCTCAGGCTTGAGCCGTTTAATTTGTTCATGGCCTTTCCTTTTTCACAACTGAGTCTTATGTTGGCATATCTTTGCTTGGGTTGCAATTTCGTGGCATGTTGACAGCTCGGATTCGCTCAAGACTTGTGTACAGCACCTCGCGATTCACTGAGAGCATATGCAGCATATTGCTAAAACAAACAGACTTTCATCGGACCACGACAAAAGCCTTCAATGAGGATTATGCAGAATATGCCCATGAAGGTCATTGCCTGGAGTCACACCCTGTGCTTTCTATTGATTTTACGGCCGTTTGGCTCAGCCAAGATCATTCAATCGTGCAAGCATGGCAGAAGCAAAGGCGGGAATCGGAAGAAAAATGTTGCTCCTTGCTGGCCAATTCCGAAGTGGTGAGTCGGTTTCGGCATGTTTTGAGCTGTATGTATTTCTCTGTTCCTAGCTAGCATGGCTCAGTATTTGGATAACAATGGCTTCCTTAGGTACCACGTGGTTTGGCCAGGTAAGATAGGGCAAAAGAATGCAAAAGATTCATGTTGAAACATGTAAGTCATGTAAGGTTTCTGGGCTGTTCACTTTGGCCTATTCTTTCCAAACCCTTCTCACTTACGTGGCGTTGATATTCTGTGGAGGTCCAGGCTTTTGATTCACCATTGCACAGACCGGCTTCCGCTGTGTGCCTATTGTCTTTTTGATACGAAAGAACAAACGGAATACAAAGAACAAACGAATACAGAGACATTCTGATTCAAGGACAAAGGCCACTGACCCGTGAAACGTGCATAGTATATCGGCCGCCGATTCATCACATCTCACATGAAACCTCATTTTGACCCAACAAACATAGATTCAGCATGCGCACCAAAAACCCAAACGAAACATGTTCTTTAGTATGGCTGCTGCCCTTCCTTTTTGTGCCGGCCAGGTCGTGTTCTCATGACTGTACAAGCGTCTGACATCTATCTTTCGATCTGCGTACCTATCCATCTGTCCATCCATCCATATATATATATATATACGTATCATATAATGTGTGTGTGTGTATGTATGTATGTATGTATGTATGTATACATATATACGTATTTATTAGATTATGTATTTTTATTGGGCGTGCCTTCTTCCGTTGTCTTTTCTCACAATGTGTGCATATGTACTTCTGCATACTGCTTATTTGTTGCATTCTTCAGACCTACAGACAATTGCGGATGTCCTACTACACACCTATCTTTGCCTGTTCTTTCACTTCCGCTGTCGACTTTCTGGACTCCCGCTGTCCAATTCTGGTTCTGGAAATGGGTCACAAATTTACCAAAGTATTGTGTTTCTGCACGGCGCCGCATATTTGCAGAGAGAGAGAGAGACACACGCTACATTTATTTTACTTGTACCGTCAGCTGCTCCAACAGTCTGTTTTGCATTGTCGACGCACCTTAGTGGAAACAGTCTCTTGTCGTACCTCAGTTTGAGACCTTGCCACATTGCACCTGAGCACACATGTTTTTGGCCGGCGTTTTTCCAAAGTTTCCCCCATATCAACAACGACGCTGCATTGTGACACGCATGGCTTTGCAGTATGTTGCAATGGAAAAGCAAATGTACTTTATGACTGCTCACGAGCTCCATTCCGCCGGATTCTTGATCACAAGCAGAAACAGAGGGCAAAAGGTTTTGCACGGGACGATATTGACAAGTGTTTGGGTCTTTGCCCTTGCTGCTTGAGGCAAAGAACGTCAGCCATGAGATGGAAATATGGAAGCAGCTCATTGAGACAGAACTGAAGTGGGAGGCTCAATCAAAATTGCGATGCGCTCTTTTGCAACTCGCGCGATTCCAGCGATTCCAATCCAGCAACGACCTGAGCAAGAGTAAACTCTGCCAGCAGTTTCTTGACGCGTGATGGGATGCATGACAAGAGCACAGTGACCAACCTTTTGACAGGCATTCAGCTTTTGGTGGTAGTGTCAAAATGGCTTAAAGGTACTGCTAGACACGAGAAGGGTTTGCATAGAACCTTTGAAATCGCAGAAAGAAAGCAAATGCAAGTTATTGACATAATGTAAGTTGCCCTTTGCCCCAACCAGGGATCAGACATAGAAAAGAGGTTGCCACAGCTTGCTTCAAGCCGCATTTTTGAAAGAAGATATTTAAATTCAATAAAATGAAGCTCAACGGGCCCTTTGAGCTGTCTTCCATTGGACATTTCTATCGTCAATAGGTTTGCCGTGCATTGAACAGCTGAGGACTGCTGCGAATTGGGAAGGTCAGTGGGGCTTTCTGAAAGGTGTCCGGGGCCTAAATTCTTGAGCCAAAATCAAGCAACGCTGCCAAGGCCGCAACAGACTCCCTTGATATGAAACGCAGCTCACAAACAAGGGAGGAAAATGTAGAGGGAAGCTACTGGGCATTGCAAAACATTGATATTTATCCAATCCATCCGAGCGCACTATTTACGTCGAGGAAATGAAGTCGCTATTAAGTATACCAAGGATATTTTGACAAAAGCTTGGTTGTCGAGCAGAAAGATGAGAGGTGTACTTCAACAACTTTCAAGCATATTTATTTGAAAAGGTTTTGTAGTACTGGATGCATTGCTCTGCATTCCTCTCAATGTTGCATCTACAGGAGAAAGCGCTGTCCCGCGAGGACCGGGCCAAAACGCGAAGAGCACATGAAGATAGCTCTTGAGTGGAAATGTTTTCTTCCGTTAGTGCATTGTGCCCCGTTGAGAAGCAAGCATTCACGGAGTCCATTGGAGCAGGAATGCACTTGACATGAATGTGTGAATTAAGGGGAAATTGCACGAAATTGGCATGTCACCATCAAGTTGCCAGGGTGCCTCTGCTTCGGCTCCCTGTCTCGAGCCTAGAGTCTCCAACGCGTCCAAGGCGGGGCTTTACTGAAGAAGCCGAAGCTGTATTGCAAGTGGATCTGACATCTCTTTTGTCTATGTAGAGCCGTTTCTGAACCACAACGTCATCATCCTCAATTAGTGTTGTTTCGAGAGCCGATGCACTAAACTGCGGCTGATATCTTTCGTCCCATTCGACAGCAACTCAGATGTGGTTTCCGGGAGACCCCGCCCCTGGGACAGCCTCGAGATAGTGCTTTGAATGCAGCAAGACATCCGACACTATTAGATGCAGGCCCATGGCAAACTATCCCAATGCCATGCGACAGCTTTCGAAAATAAGTCTCGGTTTGGGCAATTTCTGTCCGGCTCCACTCTTTTAACGCTGCATCTTTTTTTTGACCTTGCCGCTTTCAAAAAACTGTGGAAACGCTTCTTTAAACCTTGGCTTGCTACCTCTCTTTTTAACCTTGCTCCATTTTTCAACTTTGCTGACCTCCTTTTTCCTGACCTTGCACCTTCTTTCCCTTACCTGGTACCTTTTTTCAAACCTTTCACCTTTTTGCCTAATCTTGCACCTCTTTTTGTCAACTTTGCACCCTTTTTTTCAAGCCTTGTCTTGCATTTTGCCCAGCAGGCCCAGCTCAGGGGTTTCAGCCTAGAACAAGGTTGCATGCGGCGGGCTGTTCCAGAGGTTCCGGTATCAGTCGATTGAAACTTGATAAGTATTTACTGTGTGCTGCATGTTGCCTGCACATCTCCCCCACCCTTTGCTTGGGTCGCATATTTTGTTTGTTGTTGTTTAGTTTATTGGACCTTATTCCCGTTTTTGGGTTTCAGTGGCCCGAAGAGAAGGAAGGCCCAAAAGAAGGAGGGGAGGAAGGAACTTTACCTTCTATTTCTGATTTCTTTTTGAGCGTTTGCTATCTTTTCTTATCTTGTATCGCCGTTCTTTTTCCGCATGCTTCCTAATTTCAATTTGTTCATATACATACACATATATCACATATTCAGACATATATATGTATATATATACATGTTTTTTCCGCAGCGATATGCAGTTCACGTCGAAACCGCACGTCAGCAGCAGCATTCCGTCAGCAAGTAGGAGAATCAAGTGGCAAGAACGAGCCAATGAAAAAGGAATCATTGAGCTTCGGGATATGCTGCTAATATACACCTTATACACGGGACCTAGTGGACCAGGCAAGGTGGAACCCAGACCACTGACAAAAAGAGCCAATGAAAATGGGAAGAAGAACAAACCAGAAACATCGGTCCCGTGATGCACAGCAGGGTTCGTGACCACTTGTCTCTTGCTTTGGAGAATAGTGAGCAAGAGACGGAGAAAATGGACACCGTGGAGTGACCGTGGTCTCCCGGCACGCCTCTGGCGGCCCCTGCTAGCTTTAGCTAGTGGTAAAAGGATCAATGTGAGTGAAAGAGAAAAAACTGTTTGTGCCCAGGAAGTAGGCCCTTTGGTCCAGCTTCAATGGGTGTAAAGTCAATAGGTATAAAAAAATGACATTCTGTACAGTGAGAAATGTGCAACAGAGGAATTTATACACACAGAACTTCAGTTAGTGAGTAAGATTAAATTCGACAGAAAACAAATGAAGCCAAATGTGCAACCAACATCTGATCAAACTGAAAAAATACATGAATGTAAGTTGTTAGGCATGCCTCACTGATGTTCAGCTTCGGNAACAAATGAAGCCAAATGTGCAACCAACATCTGATCAAACTGAAAAAATACATGAATGTAAGTTGTTAGGCATGCCTCACTGATGTTCAGCTTCGGTCCGTGTGACTACCATGGTTTGGATTCATCAAGCTGCTTGTTTGGCGAAATGAAACCGGAAACGGCCTCTATGGCTGTAGTTGGAGTCAGTCGGGCCTGTACCTCAGGTAGAGGTGAAAAATTCCAGCAAGAGAAAGGCGAAGTCGAAGTAATAGAAAATGTGGTAGACTCACCCCATAGTCCACGGAGTTGAATAGATGGTGGTCATGCAAGAGAGAAGTGGACCTAGATGATGTCGATGAAGAGATCGGCTGGAAATCTAATGATCCCGAAGTGTTGTTGGAGGCCACCGCGCATGAGCCACCGCACCGGTTGTTAGGCGCCCCCCTCCACATCCCCTCCTCCGAACTGGCAAAAGATGTCCGCTGAGGACAGTGTTGAAGGTTGAACTGGGACCAGCAAAACAAGGAAAAATTAATGAAGAAGAAGATGTGGTAGACTTCCCCCATAGTCCACAGGTCGGAGTTGAGTTGGAATAAGACTGAGAAGTAGTTGGAGAAGATGTAGATTGGGAGAAAATTGGCTGGTAGTGAAAACAGGAGCGAAGTGTGACAAGCCGGAGAAGGTAGTACTGAACGAGGAGTCACTTGTTCGCGAGGATGAATCCGTGAAACCGGGCATACAGACAGCGGGATGAAAGAGAGGCTAGCTAAAGCTTGTGCCCAGTGCATAAATAGAAATATATATTTTTTATGTATTTATTTACATATATACGTATATTTTTTGGTATGCCGGTCTTGTCATGACTGGTTTGTCTTATCTGCCTTGTCTGTTTTATCTTTACTCTTTCTCCTTGCATCTTTATGCTGCCATGAGCTTTTCCTATCTCGATCTCATCTTCATCGTTATCTAGACTTTTCTATCTTTAGCTTGTCTTGTCAAACCATATTTTTCTTGGTTTGCCCTATCTTTTTCTATCTGGCTTAATTTTGCCTAAACTTTTCTCGTCTAATCTGATGTTGTCAGTTGTTGATCTGATATTCTTGATTCTTTCCTGATCTTTTCTTTTCTATTCTGTCCTATTCTATGCCATTTTTTTGCCTTTCGATTTTATCCATCTAGCCATCCATCGATCCATCCATCTATCTATCGATCTATATCGTATCCTTCCCTATTCTGTTCTATCCTACTGTATTCTACTCCGTTTTGCTTCATTCTATGTCAATGTTATTCTATTCTAGTGTGTGCTATTATGTTCTGTTCGAATCTGTTCTACTCTCGTTTGTTCTATTCGGTTATTTTCTTTTCTTTTCCATTCTTTTCTGTTTTATCGATCTATCCATCTATCCATCCATCCATCTATCTAACCATCAAACCTACCTTTCCATCTATCTATCTAAGTATGCATCCATCTATCAATCCATCTACCTATCCATCAAATCTACATTTCCATCTATCTATATAAGTATGCATCCATCCATCAATCCATGGATTTCTCTTTCTCTTTCTCTTTCTCTTTCTCGTTCTCTCTCTCTCTCTATCTGCCTATCTATCTATCCATCTATCCATCCATCCATCCACCTATCAATCCATCCATCCACATCTCCATCTATCCATCTATCCATCTATCCATCTATCCATCTATCCATCTATCGATCTATCTATCTATCTATCTCTCCCTCTCTATCTATCTCTCCCTCTCTATCTATCTGTATGCCTATGTCTGTCCGTCTGTTGGTCGCTCCACATGTTGCTCTTTATTTCACACGGCCTCCCAGTCTACACTCACACTTCACAGTTCATACTCTACAGTATGCAGTCCACACACTCACTCCACACACTTGCACACCTTCGACAGCCTCCGCATTGCGCATCTCGGTCTTCCACAGGCTCCGCACACCATTCCGACCAGCGCGTGGACTGGGGCGATTCCACACGCCATGTGTTTGACCTTTCCGCAGATCGCGCTCCACCCACCACCCTTTCAGCTCTCCGCACTTCACACTCTACGCTTCACACTCCGTACCCGACACACTCCACACAGCACCATCCGCACTCCACATTCTACGCTTCACCTTTCACAGTCCATGAGTCCATGCGCCCTCTTCACACCCCACAGTCTACAAGCACCTCACTCTATACTCTACAATTTCCCTGGGCAACTCTTTTTGTCAACCTTGATACAACCATCTGTCTTCACTTTGGCAAGTGGACAATTGCGCAAGGTAGAAAACAGTAGGCCCAGGTGAAAAAAGAGTAAGTCAATGTTTAAAAAGAGTGTGCCAATGTTAAAAAAGAGTAGGCCAAGGTGAAAAAACGAATAGGTTCAGGTTAAAAACTAGGTAACCCCAGGAAAAAAGCGTTGCCGTTTTCTGATCCTTTCTGTCCCTCTGGCGTGTTTTATTGTGCTTTTTCTTTGAGCAGAGGCTCCATATTTGTTCCTCTGCTTGTCAGCGCTTGCCCTTCTGAGTTTGATTCTCTTGGCGGTAAGTATGGAAGCTTGAACTTGCAGCAATTTCATGTTCTAGTTAAGAAACTTTGCCGGGTTGGACGTGCCTTTGCCATGTTTGAATCCTGGCGGTGAGGCGGTGAGCTTGATGAGTGTGCGGCTGAGTGTTTCGGGTGCATTTGGCTTGGTCGCTTTGGTGTGTTTTCTGACCACACTTGGCTTAGATAGCTCCAGACACCCATCCCTTGCTGCATTACTACAGGGTTACCAGCTCTAGATTCTGCACTGCACATGACATGCTGAAATGTTCCGCGGCATAGGAAGTGGCAAGCTGGACCGATCACAGGCGCGCTTCGCGTGTTTCTTTAAGTGTGCTTTGCCAAGCACGGTTGGAAAGCAACTTTCGTGCCTCCCTGCCGCTCGATGAGAAAACCAAGTATCGAACCAATGCCATGCACCATGTGCAAAGCCTTCTGGCGACTTTGGGTGATGTTCTTTACTTTTGGTGGCAGATGCCAACAAATGATGCTTTGTAGGTAGCGGCAATTCATCCAAATTCACCCGCTGGTTGGTGAGTGAGTGAAGTACGGCGAACAGTTTTACGGTCAGAACCCCTTCTTGCTGCGAGGTTCTCGCTTGCCGGTCACAGAAGCCTCAACAGCGCTACGGCGCCAGCCTATGTCTTCTGTGTTTAGGTCAATTTTGAGATTTGCTGAAACCAACCGAGCTGCACGCAAGATTCACGCGATGCATGTGCAGTATTGGTCCAGCAACAACCGGTTTGGCCAAGGATTTTCAGCTCGCCAATACGTTGTTATTTCTCTTTTGAGGCCGGCCTTTGATCACATCTCACGAGATTGGCTGGCGGCCTTCGATTGAACGCTTTGGGGTCAGCGTGGGGCCGAAGGACCTTCTTGTCTCGTTGCAGCTGATGATTTCAATTTTCTAAGCATTGTTCAGGGTTGATTGGCTACTCGTCTTGGCTCTTTGTTCCCGAAAGTGTAGCCAAGGGTTTTCCTTCATCTTTGGAGGTCTGGGAGTGAAGGTGCATTTGGTCGAGGTTGCTTTGGTGATGGCAACAGTTCGCAACCGCCCTCAACCCGTCACGACCGTCCCCAATGAAGACTGTACGGCCCCCCCCCTCCTATAACAACTGGTGCAAAAGCTGTCGCCTTTCCAAATTTTGAAAGAGGGGAAATGTTGCTTTGCGTAGCAGGCGTGGCACTTTGTGCCATTCCAACATGTTTGATCAAGTCTCGACAATCAGTTTGTGTGACAGGCGCAATGTTTTTGAACAGTTGTCTGAAGAACAATTTCATGTTTCGTGGCAGGCGCAAAGGGATGTCCATGTCCACCTTTTTGTTTCAGACGTGTGGTACTGCGTGACGTTTGCAACTCATATTGGAGCTGCTGCGTCAAGCGAGGACAGAACACAAATACGGCGGCAGCCGCAATTCTTCGTGAGGGTGTCATTTTTCGTGGGGTGCAGTATTTGGGGCTCTCGTGCGTTTGATTTATGCGCTTTCCACGATGGCACGGCTGTGCGGGGTGCGCATGCCATACACCCCGCGCCCTGCGTTCTACACTTCACACTCTACACGCCATATGCGCTCCACACTCCAAGTCTACACTCTACTATTTGCACTTTAGAGTCCACACTCCACACACCACGCTGTACCCCACAATCCATATGGGGTGTAGAGAGTGGAGCGGTGACTGTAGAGTGTGAAGTTTGAAGTGTAAGCGTGGAGTGGAAATAGTGTAGTAAAGGGTGTAAAGAGTATCAAGCGTGTAAAGGGTGAAACGAATGTAAGATTAAAAGTGGAGAATGCAAAGAGCGTAAACGATGTAAAGAGTGTGGGGTCTATAGGGCGAGCAATTGGGGGGTGTAAAGAGCGGAGGCTGGTGTACAGTGTGGAGTGGTGAGTGGGGCGTGTAATGTAGAGTGCGGGGTGCGACGTGTAGAGGGTAAAGCGTGGAGTTAGGGTGTAGGGCGTAGAGTGTGGGTGCAGGGTGCAGAGTGCGGAGTGCGGTGCGTGGGTCAGGGAGCGTAGAGTGTGGAGTGCGGAGTGTAGGGTGTGCGGGGTTTGCACGGCGGCGGGGTGGAGAGTGTAGGGTGTGAAGTGTAATGCGCGGAGCACAGGGTGTGGAGTGCGAAGTAGAATTTGGAATATATATTTCGGTGTGAAGTGTAGAATGCGGGGTGTAAAATGTAGAGCGTGGAGTGGAGAGTGTGGAGTGTATAGGGCGCGGAGTCTGAAGTGTACAGCGGAAAGCGTGGAATGAGAAGTGACGTGTGAAATGGAGCGAAGAGTGTGAAGCATGTAGCGGGAGATGTAGTGGAGTGCAAGCGTCAAGTGCTGGAGCGTGCAATGTTACATGTAGGGCATGGGGCGCCGTGGCATGGTTGCAGTGAGATGCTTTGAAAGAGGGCTTCACATGATGTTCATTGGGGGTCATGGTTTCAATCCTTTTTTTGAATTGCGCAAACCGCTTTTTGGATCTTTTCGGCCTTGTTCTTTCTCCAGACCAAGGTCATCATGGTGTCAAGCGTGATCCTGGTATTTGGCCTGAATACTGAGCTGCTGAGACCCAATACAGACCTTTTCCGAATAAGTCGAAGTATGTTGGAGCACAATGTAACTTTATTTTTGTTTCCAGGCACAGGAAGGAAAACGTCTCAAGCTCAGAGCGCGCAAAGCGAAAGAATAGGCGTTTCTGTAGAATCAAGGGACAGCACTTCTGAGCCTTCCCTTAAGGGGATGTCCCAGGGTTCGCCGGACTTGCAGCAGAAAAGATGCCACGCCTAGGGACGAGATTTTGCGCGGTTATGCCCACTTATGTTCCAAGCGATTTTTTTGCGGGCGCCTCCTTTGCCACGGGTTTGCCGTAGGCCAGAAGTGAAACGGATAAGGTTGGGCAGGGGTAGTAGGCCATTACCGCGTGCTTTCCCATCACGATAAGTTGAATTATGGGTAAATAGGCCGCAACTTGATGAAGCGTGGGAGTGGTCTGGATACGAATGGCAATAAGATTCCAGATGAGGAGTTTTGACGATGCCCATTGAATAACGAAGCTTTTTCCAATAATCGAACGAAGTTTAGAAGTCAAACTTCCGTCAATACAGACAGATGGAAAAGCCAAGAAGGGAAGGGTCACAGAAGAGAGAAGCTCAGACAGGAGAAAGTCAGAAGAGAGAAGATCAGACAGGGCAAAGGCAGAAGCGAGAAGATACAGGCGCACGAAAAAGTAGAAAAAAGTCGCGAGACACTGTGTTTTTCCAATGCTCCGTGGCTCCGGAGGGTCGAAGAGTCCGCTCGCTAAAGCGGCGGGTGCGGAGCCATCTTGGGAGATGAGAGATCAAAAAGTGCCTTCCGTTGTGGCGCCAAGCACATTTGGAAGTAAAAAGTATGAAAACGGACGGTCACGGGGCATTTTTGGAGGCTGAGATGTTGAAAAATTGCACAGCGCTGTTGCGCGAAGCACATTTCCAAGTGAAAATGCTAAAAGCACCACATGTTCAAAGCATTTTTGGAAGTTGAGATGTCGAAAAAGTGCACGCCGTCGTGGCGCGAAGCACAGTTTGAGGTAAAAAGGTGCAAAACATTTCAAAAACATTTCATGCTCGGAGCACTTTTGGAGGTTGAGATGCTGAAAAAGCGCACGCCGCTGTGGCGAAGCACATTTGGAAGTCGAAATGTGGAAAACACCTCGGTTCCGGACCAAACTCATGCTTGCAAAAAACGCTGGCGCTGACTGCATCTATGTAATTAATCTCACACAGGGCTGCGGCGACGACAAATTTGACATGCAGTTGCGTTGAATGAGCCAACGATGTGAATCCTGTCTTGCAGCTAAGGTGCGACACGCCAATGGAAAGCCATGTTTTGGTAACTGTTGAGCAGCTTCTTCACTCCTCTTTCCTTGGTGTCATAGCAGTTACCTGCATTGACGGCGTGATCGCCTGCAGATACACACGACCTATAATGAATCCATTTTTATTCAGTACACGTTTATTCATCATTTCCGCACCACATTCATCCTTCAGTCTCATTCATCGTCATTGATCATCATCAATCATCATCCTACATCTTGGTATCTTCTCCTTCCCTACTCTTTTCGTCTTTTCGGGCCACACTCTCGTCTAGCTTATCGAGGGATCCTGCGGATGGCAGCACAGCTATTGGGGTTTTTACTTCAAGTATACGATGTGTTGGATCTGTGCGTTTTGGAGCGGGCATGCTGGTGCCGCTGCAGGGTGCTGCTGCAGGGTGCCGCTGCAGGGAGCTGCTGTTAGACTGGTCTGCGCGCTTTGGGCGAGGCATGGCGGTGCCGCTGCAGGGTGCTGGCTTGAGGGTGCTGCTGTTAGAGTGGTCTGCGCGCTTTGGAGGGGATATGTTGGTGCTGTTGCTGGTTGAGGGCGCTGCGCTTTAGAAGGGGTTGCGTGTCGCTGCAGGGTGGTGCTGCAAGGTGCTGCTGTCTGTCAGGTCTGCGCGCTTTGGGGGGGCACATTGGTGCCGCTGCACAGCAACAACGCCGCGAGCGTGCCAGTCATCTTTTCTCCGCAACGGAACTTCCGCGCACCCGAGAAACACAATGGTTGGTTCAAATCCGATCTGCAGAAGCTGCCTTTGCAAAATAGACTAGATCCGGAACACATTGCTACACAACAACTAGCCTTGGTACAGCAGTTCCAATGCACCAAACGCATTGATACATGCAAACTACCAAAGCATACCGTCAAGAAAGGTAGGAAAAAAGTCACCTTGAGATCCGTGCTCCTTATGCTAGCGCCTGTCGAGACAGATCCGACGGCAAACCCACGACGCCCGAGACCGTCGCGCGCGCGAGCCAACTTTTCTCCGCAACGCAACCTCCGTAACGCAACCTCCGTAACGTAACCTCCGCTTACCCGAAAAAAAGCGAAAAAATGTTTTATGACGTGCAAATCTTAACGGTTAAATCTCATTATTGATATAGCATTTCCAATGAGGTTTTCCAATATTGGCTGGTAAAACACAATCGAATCGATATTTAATGCTGTACGAAAACTACCCTTGTTGTAGCATCTTTTGAATTCTGTTGTTATTTCTGGATTGTGAAAATTAAACTCAAAAATCTCTAGTTTTTTTCTTTCGCATTTACTCTATTTCTGCCTTTTCTTTACTTTTGTTTTGCTTTCTTTTAATTTCAGTCCACCTCCGCGTTCCTTTGCCTTTATCTCCTCTGAAATGACCTTTATCTCTGCTTTAACATCTACTTTCCTCTATCTAAAATCTTTACCTATATGTCTGTTCTCTTTTGCCTTGACTCTATTTTGCTGTTCTCCTGTTTAACCTTTTTTTATGTCTATATTCCTTTTTTTCCTATTTCAATATCCTTTATTTTTTCTCTAGGTTTCCTCTATTTGCTATTTTCCTCTGCTTTGTCGGTTTTTTATTCGCAGATATTTATTGATTATAGTACTTCGTGGATAATGACTTTTTTTGCCTTATTTTGTTTTTTATATTTTCATGTTTTTTTGAATCTAATAATTTTGGGACATTTTTTGCTTGATTTGTTTAATCCGAATTTTTTAGGTATTCTTTTGAATTATTAGGTTTCAGTCATTTTAGGTTGTATGTTTTAGTACAATCAGTTTATTTAGTTGATACATGAAAAATGAAAAATGCATTTTGTAAACGATATTGTTATGTATCTATATACATATATACATCTTTTATTTTGTATGTAAAAAGGAAAAAATATTGAATTATCAAAATTAGTTTCTTTTTAAGAAAAATTACATACTCAAATTATGAAAATTTGTGATTCAGATAAGATGGGTAAATTGCTATATGCGCTTTTAAAAATATAGAAAATTCGATTAATATGAGTTTCTTTTTATATTTCTTTTTCATTTTTTTATAGGGGCCCTTGATTTTTGGCCCCCTACCTTGTTTTTTGACCCCCACCTTGTTTTTCTGACCCCCTCACATTGTTTCTTTGACGCCTTGCACTTGTTTTTTTTGACCCCCGGCCTTATTTTTTGGACCCCCTGACCTTGTTTCTTCGACACCCCGCACCTGTTCTTTTGACCCCTACACCTGCTTTTTTTAACCCTTGGACTTGTTTTTTCCCCACATCTTTGTGTGGGGTTGTTGTTTTTTGTTGTGCATCCGTCGCCCGTCGTCCGTCCGTCCTCCCGCCGCCTGCCTGTCCAACTTACTCACACACACAACTCACTCACACACAACTTACTCACACACAACTCACTCACACACAACTCACTCACATACAACTTACTCACACACAACTGACTCACACACAACTCACTCACATACAACTTACTCACACACAACTTACTCACACACAACTCACTTACACACACACACACAACTCACTCACATACAACCTACTCACACATAACTTACTCACATACAACTTACTCACATACAACTTACTCACACACAATTCACTCACACACAACTTACTCACACACAACTGACTCACACACAACTCACGCACATACAACTTACTCACACACAACTCATTCACACACAACTCACATACAACTTACTCACACACAACTCACTCACACACAACTTACTCACAACTTACTCACACACAACTTACTCACGCACAACTTACTCACATGGTGACATCGACCTTCACTTTGTGTGGCAGGCGTAGCACCTATGGCACTTAGCTGGCTCTGGTGACGCGCTTGGTCCCCGCTGACGCCGCCTCATTCTGCGTGGCAGGCGTGGCACTTGGTGACATGGACCTTCGTTTTGTGTGGCAGG
>BGPT01001020.1:14719-59730 GCA_003297045.1 Symbiodinium sp. clade C Y103
GATGATGCTGCTGAGACATCCATTCCTCTGAGGGCGCCATCTGATGGAGCTGAAGCTGATGTATGAGTTCAGAACATGACCTCCGCTGGACCTGTCAGATCGACTTGGATTCCTACTCCACTTGTCAGATCCAGTTGGATTCCAACTGACGTTTTAAAATTGTGTGGAAAAAAACTTGCGGGGCCGTGATGGGAGGATGGCTTCAGCTGCAACCCGAAATTTTGCCCAAAGATTTGTCATCAACTGTCACATGTCGAATTTTTGCACACGCATTGTGGAACCTGATAGAGTTCAACCCCCTGTATACCCCATTGTATTGCCCAGGTGGAAACTGTGACCGTTGCGCCGTAGCCCAAAGATTGTCATCAACTATGAGATCATTATTTTGTTTCGTTGATTGGTTTCTGGTTTTAGTTTCCATCTAGGTTTGGTAGGACGTGATGGCTTGTTTGCAAAGTGCGAGTGCTTGAACACAGTGAACGCCCAGGCCATTGTGAATGGCACCAGTTTCCAGCAAGGCAAACCTTTGCATGGTGGATACTTTTAAGTCAAATTTTCATCAGACATGTTGCTATTTCCTCTCATTGTTTTTTCTCAGTGGACTTGCTTCCTCGGCCCTAGGTCATGATCATCATCAGCACCATCATCTTCCAAGCTGCCTACTCCCACGGAAGGCAAGGATTTGTTGAATTTCAGCGTCATTTTGTGACACATCAGTTCTGACAGTTTGCCCCTGTTGCATCAGCATCACTTTTGATCCTGTTGCAGCAGCTCTGATCCGAGCTTAAATCCAAACAGATTGGCAGTTGAAATGGTAATATGTTTGAATTTTGAATTAGATTCATAACAGTTCTAGCATTTCAATGTTTGGACACAGATTGGAGACCAACCTGAAAGGTCACATTAGTCAACCAACTCAGTAAGAACATGGGGATAACTTTACAAATACATATTGCAAGTACATATACATATACATATATATACATAGACATATATATATATATACATAAACACATATACATTTCCATTTTCGCCATCATGCCGCCTGTGCTGCAACCGTGGCTGAAAAACAAGTCGAGATCAACCAAACGACGCGAATCTTGTCCGCAAATGTGACGGAGGTCAGTCACATCTATATTTTCAACGGGGACATCCTGACTTGGGTCCACCAAGCCTTTTTTTGCTTGGATGATTCTTTTGACTTGGCCCCACCAAGTATAATTTTGAATTGGCATCACATTCAACTCTGTCAAGATTCTTCCTGCAAGGATCGAAAGAGGGCCCAGGAAAAAAAAGTGTACGGCTCCTATGTTTCTTGGATTATGGCATTTATTTTTGTTCATGCAAATTTGAAAACATTAGTTGGCATTGGATTGCATTTAATTGTTCTTGTCTTTTTCATGCAAATTTGAGGAAGGACCAGAGTCAGCAGAGCCGCTGCGGCAGTTCACTGCACCACTTCCAGTGGGCCGCATCCCATCCAGTGGGTCTGCTGGAGCTGCCGATGAGGAGGTGGAAGTGGAAGTGGAGGTGGAGGTGGAGGTGGAGGAGCCAGTGCCAAAGCCCTTGGAGGTGGTGCCAAAGCCCTGAGTGTTTTGGCAGCACTTGGGAAAGTATTTATAAGTGTTAAGTACTTATGATCGTAGTTTGGTGGCAAACAAATCGGCTCAATAAATTAAATTGTTAACGATAATTGATGGAGTTGTTCATCATTGTGATTAAACAATTCTATTTTATCCGATGTGTTTGCACATTCATGCAGATTGGTGATTGAATTTGCACAAATCTTGTCTCAGGATCCTGATGTGATCCATCAAGTGGAACGAGTTGGCAATGGACGGCTGAACCTTGGCTTCTTTCAAGTGAATGTGCTTGTAGATCAAACTTGGAACCCACCAAGGCAATTTGGGTAGGAGCCTTTGCTGGATCTGACTGGACTTGGACCAGCAGGAGTAGTAGTAGTAGTAGTAGTAGTAGTAGTAGCAGCAGGAGTAGTAGTAGCAGTAGCAGTAGTAGTAGCAGTAGCAGTAGCAGTAGCAGTAGCAGTAGCACTAGCAGTAGCAGTAGCACTAGCAGCAGGAGGAGGAGTTGTAGTAGTAGTAGTAGCAGTAGTAGTAGTAGTGGTAGTAGTAGTAGTAGTAAGGGGGGGAGGGAGGGGGAGGGGCGGAGAGGGGGGGGAGGGGGGGGGGGAGGTAGCAATCCCCCGTGTTGAGGGGCCCTGGATTACAATGAACACCTGGAAGTCGGAAGGTGAGCGCAGCGACTTTTCTCTCTGTAGGCTATGCTACTCAGTCTTGAGCCACGGAGTGGCGCAGTGGAAGTACATGAATTATGTGGTAACTACGGAAGCTACTAACAGTACTACATGCATTGCATAGACACGTGATATACGGAGGGGAACCAACCACAGGGGGAGGGGGGGGGGACTTGATTCAGACGAAGCAGAAAGTTGCAGCAGGAGAGCAAAGGAACAACTACAAACCAAGAACGGAATATCCAATCAGACGCGTCGGCAGGCCGGCGGATTCTATATATTTATATAAATATATGGTTGAACTATACGGCCCGGCCAACGTGTCACTGATGGTCATGAGAACTGCAGCCCAAAAATAACCACAACATTTAAGGCTGGTAGCCAGGAATTCACCAGGATGATAAGCGCGCCAGATACCTACAACGTTTTCAAGTTTCAAGTACCGGTAATCAAACATGGCAATGGGCATGTCACCATTTATAGACCATGTTCCCATGAAAATAGGAGATTGTCCAATTGTCACGTTTGATTCCTAGGTCCTAGTTGGGATTTTTGCAGCAATTGACTTTCATATTGCTTCGGGTTGACATCACCGATCACTCGGGTGAATATTTGCAAAATTTGTTGTTTCACATGCCAGTAGATATCCCTGCTATATGTACATTCTAGGCATGTATAAGCATTGTGTATATAGACAGTTACGGCCCTGAATACTCCAAGTAATTATGTATGCAGTATTTTGCAGTATATACCAATATGTACTGCACACATGTATATATGTACATACAGTATATTTTTGAAATTTATATATATATATATACATATGTACATACAACATATATATATATATATATATTGTGTAATGTGTATTTATTATACATGAAAACGATTTGTATGTGTGTATATGTATATATATATATATATGTTGTGTAATATGTATGTGTTATACATGAAAACTTTTTGTATGTATGTATATGTATATATGTATATATGTATATGTATATATATATATGTATATATATGTATATGCTGTGTATAGATACATTGTACCCCTGCCCGCAATTTTCTGGATGGAAACCACCATTTATGTTCCCCTCGGTTAGCTCATCAGGCACCCTCAGAGCTTGGGAGCACAAGCATCCAGGTTATAAGGTGGGCAGCGGTTGGGGCGCTGATGTTGCAGCAAGGTATTCATTACATGAGCCATTGAAAGTACCGTTGTTGGTTGGTTGTTATAGGTGTCATACTACATGTTTTGATGATGTTGAATGGGGATTATTACAACCCACTCAATAGGAATATTTACCAACCAACCACCATTTCATGGAATGGGATAAGGGTATTTTTCATGGCTCACATGGCTACGTGCTGTGGCCAACAGATGTGCATCGGTTCTGGTCCACATCGCATGGCTTCACAACCATTTCACTGTCAAGAAGGAGATGACAAGCTATGAGAGGGCCAGGGGATGCTTACACTCTGGAAAGGTCGCCCGGTACGGTGAAACAGTCCTTGGATACCTCAAGACTGACCTCAGAGGTTTGCCAAAGTGGACAAAGGGAGTTTGGCTGATCAAGACCATGGCAAATGACTGCCACGTTATCGGGACACCTGTTCGAATCTTCATCACAAGGAGCATACGACCAAATACGACGCTTGCCTGATTCTTTTCAGTTGGAGCAGCTTGGAAGTTTGACTGCAACCGCAACCTCAAGGTGTTGCTATTGGTGCTGAGTTGAGCCTGGGAAACAGAGATGGTTTTTCCAACAAAAGCGTTGGGGAAAGGTCCTTAATCCAAAAATGCTCTACCTATGAGGAATCCTGAATGATAGTGAAATGATCCACATATTCCATGGCACATGTCCACAAATTGTCCCTGATATGATATGTGGCTAATTGGCCAAGCTACTGGGCCAGCCGAATGCTGGGTGGGACATGGGTGGAAGATGGAGGACCCAGCTAATGGTGGTTCAAAGGAGATAGAACAAGAAAAGACCTGGTGAGTTTTCTGCATGGTGTTCTCATCAATGTACAAATTGAGTATGTGTTCGAACTCAGGAGCTGGAAATCATTGCAAATTGCAACGCTTTGCGTTGTTTCTTATTCGGTTTTTGTTCCATATTTGCAAGAGAGAGGCAGAAGGCCCCGGGTTTCATTTTCACACTCTCACAGGATTCTATCATATTTTATCATTACTTGATGTTCATTTGTCCATTCACAATATCCATGAGTACTTTTTTCCAAGTCATATCATTGATACAAAACATGTGTTCTTTTTCCTGGTATTCATCGTGAATGTCACTTGACAGTCTTCATACAATTTCATCCCACGATGTTGACCAAATTTCATACGCCACTGTTGAGGATGGTGACGATTGTTTTGGATCCCCCATCGTGCATGTATTACTGATGTGTTCTTGTTTGAGAGATACAACAGTAAAATCCTACCAAGATGATCCAAGATGACAATGTGCACTTTTTGGATTACTGACGGCAAGTAAGAACTGGGGTATGTCATGGTATATCGCTAGTCTGACTGGGTTATTTTATATGGTTGTTACCCACGAACACGATTCCTGACATCTCCCAACTACAATTGGGTATTTCCCGATACATGGCGTATGGTTCATCTTGGAGACCTCCATATTTCCGGTGAGTATACAATACGTATACCTGCGGCATTGCTCTACTTCTCCAGGTGCAACTGGCCGGGGGTAACGCAGAAGCAACAGACACGCGAGCGGAGCCTCTTGGATTATACCAAGAAAAACATTTATTTTTCACCATCAAACATGGGATCTAAGAGTCTGGATTGAACTGGACAAATCCTGTTTGACTGAATTTGGAAAGTAATAGTTTGGGAAAAACATCAAAAAACATGGGGATATTATTGGGATAGAGTGGGGATATAATGGATACAACGAATGAGGTAGACTAGGATATCTTTGGCCAACTTGATAATGCGATGTTTGGGTGTACCTGAAAATGGGGCATTTAACAGCAATCAATTGCCATTTGATGGAGATTGTCGCAATAAACCAATGGAATTTTGGATACCATACTTTCGACAAACCATGTATGAAACCCCAATGTTTTGCCAAGGTCCTTTGCATTTGCATTTGAAGAGCTCCTTCTCATTTTTCAGACCAAACCATACTTGTGCAATATGTTTGCTGAGTTCCTTGCATTTTCCAATTGTTTGAGGCGTGTTGAAGATGGTTGAAGGTTCTACCTAGATGGTTCTTGGGTGTTTCTCAAAGCGTGGTCAAATCCCCCCATTGTGGTATTTGGAGAGGACATAGTGACATAGAAGGAGCATTTTACAATCACTGAAAGATCCGGAACCAACCCAGTACCTCTATGGTTTATGGGTTCAATTGCTGGCCCTAATCGACGAGAAATTGTTGACCCAACTTGCAGGTGTATTCAACTGATCGGTCAATGATACTGATGATATTCAGCCACAGTCCAGACATATCAGCACATGAGTACATAAATCCACTAGTTGAACCATGTTTTTCGGGTCTTTCAACTATGCTCATTGTTTCGACAGGAACAGACATGATATCGACATTTGAACGCATTTTGCGATTTCTGTAGAAAAACATCACCTGCAACTGAGCTGGAGATATTTGACGATTGTTGGATATTGACCCACAACCCGCAAAAACAGCATGCATTGTTCAATCATTCTGGTTTTGGCATTGAAGTGGGCCGTAGATTTCAGATGTCCAGCCAACTCGTGGAACGTGATCCCCTGGAAGAAAGAAACGTTGGGTTTGAAGCAGTCCATCTCAGTCCATCTCAGTCCCCGCGACGCCTATCCTAGGATCATGCGCGCCATGTGGACCTACTTGGTGGTAAGCATCTCCTTGATCATGATTGTGGCTGGGATGCAGTGATGATAGTCAGCCCAGTCCTCATCCTTGAAGTTGGCCTCCGACTTTTTGGTGTTGAAAAAAAAGTCCTCAGTTAATCTCAGTTACATATATTTTGTATATCTAGGTTATAAGATACTTGTGTAGCTCTGAACACCACTAAACTAAGTTGCTATAACATGGTTTTTACATATTATCAAATGTTACAGAATTGCATTGAATGATAGAAAATGATATCATTGATATTGAATGATATTGACGATTCACCACTTCCCAGCTGGGATGTTTGGCCAAACAGGTCCTCTACCTCTCCTTTCAGTCGTTGCTGGTGCCGCTACGTCTCGCTGTGGCGATGGTTTTTACTCTCGTGGCCACCTTCGGCATGGGCGTGCTGGTCTACCAGACCACGTGGCTCCGGAAAAAAAATGTGGGGCAGTGACCCCTGGAAAGCGGTTGAAATATGGGAATATAGTAGGAATAACTATGATATCATGGGAATATTGGATAAAATATGGGATCTAACAATGAAAGAGGATTCGCCAATGAGAATTAAGATTGGAGCACCCAAAACGGGGATACCAGTAAAACAAGATCATTTGGGAATTTCATGTGAATATAATTGGAATGAAATGGGGACATGTATCGGTTTGTTCCAATCGTGTCTTATTTTCACTGTTAAAGAGGGGCTAATTATAGTCCATTTTCAGACGCACCCATATGGTTGGAACACTCACAACGTTGACAAGTTGGGTTAAAAATTTCTTGATGTTTGCTACCCTCCATTAAATTAACATATCATAGATATGGCAAAACCACCATCCATCCACAGATCTTTTGCCAAGGGAAACCATCGGGTTTCCATGTCTATGGTCGTGCCTGCAGCTGCTGCCACCCGGACTGGGGTAGGTCTGTATCCCTAAGTTGAGTCGAAAACAAGACCACTGACTCGAAAGCATGATGCTTTTTGTTTGGAAATCTAGGGTTGTGTCTTCCTGGATTCCGGATCGGTAGGGTGTATGATTCTACATGAGAATTGGGCTCTTTAAATGGTCAATATACATTCAACAGACCAAACCGATATTCCATCCGTCCAAGGCTGAACCTTCCCTTATTGCTGTTGGGTATAGTTGAACTGGAAATGCTCTGGGCCTTCTGTAGCCAGTCTTGATCATATTTCCCAGCAATGGGTGAGATAGCCTTAGTTTTTTTCCCGGGCTTGAACTGCCCAGGGGCCCGGGGTGATCTCATTGCTTCAGGCTGCTTCATGGTTTTATGCCTCAGTTGAAATATTTCAATGGCGTCACCTATGAGGCGTTGAAACGGGCCGCCCTTTGTGGGGCCCCCGAAACGAAACCCTGGCGGAATTGAATGTACTCGATCTATTCATGACCTGTGTCCCAAACATTGAGGGTAAATCTGTTATGTTGTATATATATATATATTATGTTGTATGATGTTATATGTATATATGTAAGAAAATTGTAAGAATATATAGACCTTATATATAGAGATATGGGTTTGTGAATGGCTTAGAAGATGTTCGAAGTCCTGCGACCTGGAACCATTGACCATGGGAATGTCCAGCAAGTTGCGGGGGCGAACAACGACCACAGTGACTATGACGAAAAGGGCCTAGCAACCTGCCAACATCATGTATGCCATGGTCAGAAGTTGGGCACATTACCATTAATAGGGGATGGGGTCACGACTCCATCCATAGGGATTCATATTCCCTTGGGGGATGATTAATCCATATCAACCCGGTTTTCTTGAGCATGGCACCGTTTTTTCTTCCATCTTGTTTTATCCATGCAAGGTGGATAGCTAAGTTGCACACCTTACTTGGCAAACTGGGGTGAGATTGGATAGAACTATGAAGGGCATGGGGTGATAAACCAACTTATATGTGGGGGGCCCCACCTTGTATCTTCATTGAAAACTCAGCCGTTTGTTTCTGTTCAATGCTTCGCTTGACCGGCGACAGGTCATTCCGCTGGTCACCGGCATCGCTATTGCCTTGGGCTTGGACTATGACATCTTCTTGGCGCTTCGGTGAGGATCGACATGGGAGCCCTTTATTGGAAGATACAAACTAAACGAATCCAGTGATTTTGAACCGGCAACAAGGGCATCAATCTCATACAAGTTTGGTCTTAAAATTAAGATGTTCATTCAGTACAGGGCTATGGATCAAAATTGGGTATCTCAATAATTCATCGTTAAGATTGAGAATGGACTCAAATCTGTGGTATCCCGAAGTTCAAGAAACAGTGGGGTGATAGCGTTGGGTACCATCATGGGTCCAACACCGAAAGTACCGCATATTTGCCAGTTTGCAGAATATGTTTAGAAAAAACAACACTGTACCCAGGAATTTGGCGTAGCTATATGGACAATGGCCCATTTTAGATCAGATCTTCCCTTTGGATCCAAGTCCTTCCTGCGAATCAGATACTGCCTCAGAAGCTACTATTGCTTGGAGGCCATAGGGATCTTATACTATCCATTCATGTCCTGTTTAACATGATAATAGAATATAAAATATATATATATATACATAATAGATTATAATAGCGTATATATATATATATATAATATCCATTCATATCCCATCAATATCCATTAAATATTGGGATGAAAAATCTTGATTTTCCTAGCAAACTGGTCCGAAAATTGCCGGTCTCCAGCCGGAAGCCGAGGTGAGCCGCATCGTGGAGTGGCCTGGTGGACTTCCCTGGCTTTTCACCACGAAATCGCTGGAAAATGATGGTAGATGAATGTTCATTCCCCCCAAAATATGGTCTCGCAATAGGTTTTGAACCTCTAAGTTGAGATGAAGCTCAGAAATGAATCTCTTAGGATGACTTTCTCATGTACCACGGAACTTGGAAGAGTTTAGTTTGTGGAGCCAGACGCCCGAGTCCAGTTGAGTGGCTTGAAACCACCCACCAGCAGCAACATATGGTCCAGAGTCCTCCTTTGCGGGGTAGGGCTTGAAATTTTGTGTGTGACATGGCAAAGACAGATATTTGTAGCTTGTGTGTTCAATATGAATACCCTCCGGCTGATATAACCACGTGGCAAGCTGGGAAATCCCCGAACAAACATGAAGCTTTACAGCTGGGAAATGCCCCGAACTGAATGGTGGAATTTCCAGCATGTTTGATGACACCAGAGGGTATCATATTCTTTAGTCTCAATCTTCAGCTTTACCTGGATATTTTTTGTTGACAAGTGCATCAGCTACTTCCGCGCATCATTGGGTGTCACTGTTGCACCGCACAATGGGTATTGCCCCGTCATGTCTTGAAAGTTGCTTTAGAGCAGAAGTGTCAAGGAAGATGAGAATGTTTCAAACCAAATCATTCTGTGTTCTCTGCAGATTCAGTGCCAAAACAAGAATCATTTGAACTGCAACAGTTGGATTTGCATTTGGCGGTTCACCCAACTCAGTATTTGGATTGCAAGTGGGGTTATAATCCCATTATAGGTAGGATAGCCCATTTAGGGGACTTACCCTGTGGAAATCAAACATGGTTTGCTGGAAAATCCTCCATTCCTAGTAGATTTTCCCAGCTACAAACTATAAACCTCCATTTTTCTTGGGGATTTTCCCACATAGCCACCTTTGACTCCCAGAGGATATAAACCACAGTTACTCTTAGTCGTTGACATTTGTCATCCAACTTCCTGGGGCGATCAACCGAGGTTTCGTGTGCAACGCTACTCCGACCGCGCCAGCATTTTCCGAGGCGCCGCGGGCGCCGATTTTTTGGCCAAAAAATATGGGATGGGAAACTGCATGAAATTCAAGGGAAATTTAGCTGGGTATGGGTCAACATTTACGACCCGACCACAGATGTCGTCTATTCTTGGCGACTTCATGGAGCCATTGATTGGGGATGATGACGAGATTTTGGCCAATGCACCAATGACCAATAACGAAATTGTTGGTGCCAGCGTTGTGTGCTGCTGAGTTACTCAGCTGAAACTCAGCAATTAATGGGAAGAAACATATCAGACATGTATTTGCTTTATGGTTTCTATTGATTTTGAATATATATCTATTTGGGAAGAGTATCGAATCTTACCTCCAACTGACTGGCCAGTATTCGTTAATGGGTTCAACCCACTACGCAATTGCCTATCTTGTGAGATATGTGTATATATACACATATTGATATAATATATATATATATACATACTACATATATTACATCATTTATATTTATGTATATCAGATTTGGGAATGATACTTTGCTTTCATGTGTGTAGCTATAGTACAGCTATAGCTGACCCGAACTAAGAAGCCTTTTTTTGGATGTATTTGGGGATCGATTTACAGTCAGCCCTAAGGGAACAAAGACGGACTCCAGTGCCTAGTCTGAGTTCATTTCTGACATGTTCTGCAGGGAACCCTCCGGGAATCCAACATGGCATACTGGAAAACCCACCATTTTTGTTGCGGATGTTACATGGATTTCCCAGCTAGCCACGTTCGTTTTTCCACCGTGTCGGGTCGCTTGTTTCACCGCTTCAAGGTGTGCTGAAAACCGGAGATGTCATCTCTGGCGCCGGCCTCATCATGTCCCTGGCGTTCTCAGGCTGGGGTTGAATCAATCATGATACCAATTTTACTACTGGGGCCTGGGGATACCAATTTTGATATCACCAACAGATAGAAATACAACATATAAGATTTCGTTGGACTATTAACTGGGTTCTGTTTTGTTCCATTATCACAATTTGACATATACTATATAACTTATATGACTAATCTAATGCATGGTGAGTCACAAACATGGGAAACAACGGGGTTATCCCATGTGTGCCATTGAAAATGCCACTGGTTCATGACTTATTGTGGTGGGTTTTACTACCTGTTTTTCTCGTAATCAGCAGGATACCTATACCTATATCAACCAACCAGTATGGGCAAACCTGCGATGTTTCAAGGTCGGGCTGGGGGGCTTTACGTGTATCCCAGCTGATTTCCTGTTTTGTAATTTGGTTAAAAAAAGGGAGGCGCTTGTTGTGGGCGCGAGATTTTTGATAATTTATTGTTTTTTTTGCTGTAACCTTTGGAAATAAAGCAGGGCTATATGGTCATTTTGTTGATGTGATGTTCACAAAGAGGAAGCCTGATCCAGAGAAATGCACACTTTCATGCACAAAATGCATTACTTCAGAACAATGGTCGAATTTGGTTTCAAAATGTGGTAAACCAAGATGCATCCCCGTTATATTATACAGCAGAATACTTCGACAGAAAATGCAAGTTTGTAGTGGAGAAGTTCAGGTCATGTAGTTCTCAGGCAAAATATTTATTCTTTCTTTTGTGTGGCAAAATTCATTTAATACTAGACATATACTGTTTTGAAGTCTGGGAAGACACTATTCGTACCACATTCAATTGAAACAAGTGGGCCACTTTTGAACAACACAACCCTAATTCATCTACAATGGCGACTTTGCTTAGAAGGGAAGGCAATGCCCCCTGATTTGTTGAACAGGTTATTGGCATGTTCTGTTCAATAAATGGATGAGCAAAGGTCCATCAAACAACCTGATGCCAATACATTGTCTTTAGCCAGCTGGTCTCACACCAATGCCCTGCCATGGTGCAATCTGTCACTTTTGAAGTTATATTCTAGCTAATAGTGGAAGTACATATAATGTTGCTAACAAGACTTACAGTTTGAGCTGCGCAGCACAGCAGCTGATCAAAGAAAATGCGGCATGCTGAGTTGAAGGCAAAATTGCAAACAATGCATTATTTCTCACTTGCTTTCATTGCCCAAAAAGAAATATGCAGTCTATTGAGGTTTGTACCTGTGCTACATGCACAGCAAACAGTCCTTGAAGAAATGAGATCCTTCAAAAGAAGTGCAGTCTTCCTTGCAAATATGTAGCATCCCCTTCAACCCACAAGGCTGTTGTCATTTATAAGCTGGTGGTTGCTTTTGAGCTAGGTATTAGTCCTCTACAATGTGTGTTGTGTTTTAAAGTGCAGCATTCCTGCCTTCTTTCTTCGTCATGGGAACATTCCCGAAAGCCTCAAACAGATAGTGGTTCCTTCAAAAGTTGAATACGTAACCTAAAGCTGCAATCCTGTTTGAACAACGCGAAACAATAGTGTATCAGAATATGCATTGCATTTTTTAAAGATGTAACACTCCACTCAGAAAAAAACAGCTGTCCTTTTTGATCGAAAGTAACACCATTGCTTTGGAAAAAAAAAGGCGGTGCTTCTTTCAAATAAAACCAGCTGCCATGTGTTTGGGAAGAAACACCATTTATTTCAAGGAAAGGCTTCACTCACGAAAAATAAATTTGACTCCGTCGTCCCCTTGTTTGAACATCACATCATTTCTTTGAACATATGTAACACTCCTTTCAACCACATATTTTTGAAAATATGTAGCACTGGAAAAGGCTTGTGTATGAACATCAAAACGCCAATATTGCTTTAGACCATGGAATATGTTTGTGTTTCCACAACAAGCCTTTCTGAAAGGAAAAACATGGAAAATATGGCTACCATAGACGAATGAGTTTGGGGTTTCAAGTGGTGCTGGAATGTCATGAATATATTCTATGCTATGCTTTTGTAGCACGAATACTTCATATTACTTCGTTTCAGAATGCATGGGTCAATTCAAACCCAGCAGCATGCAGGCTTGCAGTCCAAGGCAACTGACAAGTTTTCTGGCTGTGAAACCACAATAGGGATGATATCGTTTGGATCCTCCTGGGTTGCTTAAGATTTAACAATTCCATAGGAAACGCCAACAATTGGGCCGAAGAAACTCCATCCACATCAGTAAGACGAAATCCAAAGTGGTCAGGTCTGATCTTTTCGGACAAGATCTTCTTCCAGCAGTTCGGGGTCTTGTTGCTGGGCTCAGGGGCTGCAGGCTTCAGATGCGAAGGTGAGTGGGTCCATAAGCCATCCACAAGGACTCAGCAGAAATGGCTGGGTTTTCAATTGATTGCACCTCTCCAAAACTGGACCTTGAAACATTTCAGTGGAGACCGCAATAACTGGATGGTTGATGCTAAGGAGTTGTTGAGAACACACCACCAAGAGTGCGATTTGTATGTTTGTTCTTTAGTCAAGACTAAGGATTCAACAAACACAGATTGCCAATATCCAGTCGTAGTTTTCACCCATCAACATTGAGGATCCAATTTTTGGTCCCATACCCATAGCAGCATGGAGACAGAAGCCGTCAATCCCCATAGACTTGCCTGTCATTGATTTACCACAAGAGAACTCCCCATTCTGTGGTCACGATCAGTTTCAGTTGAAACTATTTCATCATGTCAGTTTCTTCGGAAATAGGGTACCCCCGTTCTATCCAGTGTTTCAAGACCTCGAATTCCCAGTTTAAAGGGGCAATTCTATGCCAGTGTTTGTGATTGGCATATCTTGTTGGCATATCTTGTTGGCATATCTTGTTGGCTGCGGTTGCATCCTAGCAATCGCAAGTGGTTCACAACCATAGTATAAGCCAGTTACACAACTGCAATTGTATACATACTGTGGATGGAAGAGATTTTGCACCACTTGGTAACTAATAGGTAACTATGAAACACTGTAGATTTCATGGGATTATCATGGGATCAACCATCTACCAACTGATCCACAGTATGTATAAGTTATGGAATATATCCAGTTAGATAAGTGGTTTAATAAACCACTGACCAACGTGATGTCTCTGCATTTCGAGGATCATCACCAGTGTCCTGCTGGATACCTTCATCGTCCGCACCGTGCTAGTTCCTGCCCTGATGTACCTTGACGCGAAAAAAACACAGCATTATTGGGAAGGGATGAACTGGATGAACCATCAATCCATCTTAAACCCTAGTTAAACAGTTAAATCATGGTGAAACCAGTTGGAGGTTTCCTAAAATAGGGGTACCCCCAAGTCATCCATTTTAATGGGATTTTCCACTATAAACCATCCATTTTTGGGTACCCCTATTTTAGGAAACCAGTTTTACACCATGGTTAAACCACCATTGTTCCAGACATCTCCAGGATCCTCCACTGCCAAGGCTCATTGCGCAGCATTGGAACTGGTGGCCCCGCAGCATGCCGCCACCCATCCACGACGTCTTGGAGGGTCCACCGCAGATGAGGGGTCCGGGGGTTGACCAAGTCGCCAGGCTACTGTAGACTTTCTATCCGATAGTCATGGATGTTATTGGATGTTATTGGATATTTCTATGCATACATACATACATACATACATACATACATAATACATACATACATACATACATACATACATACATACATACATACATACATACATACATACATACATACATACATACATACATACATACATATACACATGCACTGTCAGAATCCATGGCCTCACCCCCGTCGAACCGATGTCCAACCAATTCTTCCTGTCCTATGTCCAGCCAATTCTTTCTATGTCTGCTACCATTGGTCAACCAAATCAAGGCATGGTCAAATATTATCTGCTGAATGTTCCCTTGACCACCATTGAGGCAATCAAAGAAACATTGAACAAAAAAACAAAAGAACATCTGAGACTCTTTGGCTGGCCCCCGATCACACTGCCTTTCTCACGTCACACTCCACCACTTTTTCCCCTCACACCCCATCTGAATTGTTTGAACGTCCCTGTGCTCCAGAGTTTGTGTAATGCGTGCATACTACCTGGAAACTAAAAGCATGCGTTGGAAGACAACGTGTTTTTTGCAATGTTAAGAACAAGAAAACATATGAAAAATCGAAGATAATGTGTTGAAATCAGAAAATGATGAAGTAGGTATGCACGCATTGGCGCTGCTGCCTTTTTTCCTAGAATGTTAGGATATGCATTCGCTGTGTCTCGAATGGGAGGGAAGAGATATGGAGGGTTGAAAATCATCATTTTTGTGGCAAATACCAGTGAAAATAATTTTGCAATCGGTTCTAGAGGGGGGATCAGCATACACAAATATACATATAATCATCTATATATATATATACTATGGGACATGAATGGATATAAGTTGGGGCAGTCCACTTGATTGCCCAGAAGATCTACTGTATGGTCAAATACCCTGAAACAAGCTCGACCAAAAAACCTAAGACGTCAACAAACATGCATCGCGACATCCCAAAACATATATAAAGTATACCCCACAAAAAAAAAAAAAACAAAAAAAACATCAAACAATCCGGAAACGTCAATCCTTCACCGATCCTTGAGTCGCCCACTTTTGTGGGTGACCTGGCCAGGTGAGGTTGAAAGCTGTGGCGGCTTAAGTCGGCCAATCCTGGCACAAACCTCCTTGGATCGGATGTGGGAAGGCGCGGTGACCGTGGAACTGCTGCAATGTGTAGAAAATCTATGTCTAGAATGGAGAAATCCCAGATTTACTGGGGACATCCCCGAACTACATGGAGGATTTCATGGGGAAATCCACTATACATGGAGGATTTGATGGGAAAATCCCACTATAGATGGAAGATATAAATGGAAGATTGAATGGAACATCTACTATGAATGGAAGATTTACATGAATGGGAAAATCCATTATAAACACGGAGGCTTATAGCTGTGATATATAATCATCTACAAATTTCTGACTTTTCCATCGCCACCTTTGCTTAAGGGAGGGTCTGTCTGGGAAAATCATCTTCCTGCATTTGCTGAGGCGATATTTTTTGGCTTTCCCAATGGAAAATCCAGCACAGGATCTATACAATGTAGGACAACCCAGGTATAAGTTGGTGTATAAACCCCATTAACTATTGTTATAAGTATCATAAACCATAGTCCTTGGAGTTGTAAACCAACTTAGCTATCTAGGGGGTCCCCACGTTGTAGGGACTGTTTTTTTTTTGGGGGGGGGTCCTTAAGCAAACTCAAGTTTTTCCTATTGAAACTCAAGTAGACACTGCCAGGTGACAGGTGTTGTAGTTAAAACTCAAAGGGAATGAAATGATACAGTATACATCAGTATACAAATGATCAAATGGATAAACATCTCCATTGGAAAATAAAACTACAGTAGAAATGGTTGACATGTAGGAGGCTCCATCGCCATGCTAAAAAATAAAAAGTGTGTTTGTTGACCATGAAAACTGGGATAAACTTTGATTAAGCGTAGGGTTTCATGATGGGATGATCCATAAGTTTGAATTTTCTGATCGGGCTTGTTCCATGATTGAAATCTGTGATCTGGCGGGAAGTTGAACCAACCACAAAGGAGTGATCTAGAGTGGGCTCTGTTGATCTTCTATTCACGTGCTTTCAATTTCTATAGATGAGCCTATGGTTCTGGCATGGTCTGGCTCTAGAGCGTTACAGTAACCCATTGTCAAATTGGCTTACTATCAAACACCACCACTTTCGCAGGTCCAGGAGTATGGGCAAATTGTGATGGCCTCACTGCGACCTGTGCCTCAAAGGATTTTATTAATAAGGAAAAACATCCAAAATGGCGACTGAACCTACAGCAATGGCTTCTGACATTTTAGAAATCACGATAGCTAGCCCAGATCGACATCCAATTTGTTACCGCTGTTGCATCGAATCCCTTATTTGCGCCGGTCACCTAGGCGCACACTGAGTCTGTGAAGGTGTCAAACCTTGGACAGAGGAAACCAATGGCGAGCACCATCACCCGAAACATGTCCCAAAAGCTTTGAATATCCTGTCAAATGTTGTTTGTTCCCTGGGAACCAGGAACGTTTTAGCATGTTCGAGTGTTTTGAGTAGTAATAAGATTCAGTGAACCCTCCTTTTTTCTGGATTTACCTTTTAAAACCCATACCCAAACGACTTAGCTTCGGGCTTGTCCCAAAAATTCCGCTGCGGATGGGACCTGAAGACGCCATCCGCCTGCCATAACTCCAGCGCCCGTGTGGTTTTCGGTGAAAACGTGCGGCGTGTGTTTTCGGAGGTCCCTGAAGGCGAGGCAGGTTGAAAGACGTGCTCAGCATGTGAGCTTTAGATGGATATATGGGAAATCCCTGAACTAGCCATGGTGGCCGGTGAAGATTTGGCGCGTTTGTTTTTTCCCAAGCCACCTGAGAAGTTGGGCATTTATTCTGGCAACATCTTCAAGTTTTGAAAAGTGAAGTATCAGCCAAATGTGCAGCACTGTGCATGTTAGAATAAATGCAACATCCCCTCATCTTCCAGTTACTCGTACCTGTCAGATAGTTAACCCAAGATTCATGGTTGGTATCACCCAACAATTACCTATCTCAAAGGTGGAAGGTTAGGTATCCATATCTACCAATGAATCCCTGAATCTGCAGCGCGCAAGTGTCGAAGGGCTCCGTGGCTCGTCCTTGGCTCAGAACCACGCCTTGACGCCGGTGCGGTTTCCGCAGTTTTGTGCGATCCGCGAACCCAACCGTCGCTTCGAAATTTCAAACAGGTCCTTGAAAATCTTGAAAACAACGAAGTTCTTCCGCGGGTCCTGAAGCGTGAAGAAGATCAACGTCATCATAGCAATTTCGGAGTTGAGATCAGAGACACATCCCCACCACTGAATCTGAAGTTAGATAGAAAAAAAGCTTTGGGTGACACATAAAATCATCACTTGTCTTGTCTTTGTTCTTGCGCCCCACTGTTCGCCACGTAGAGCGAGCGCTTGAAACCTTTTTGCAATGCAGCCGACCAAGCAATCGGCCAACATTGAGGACGGAGCCAAGGAAATGGGACCCCCCAACATTGGGATATTGGTGTGTCTGAAAATAGGGTACACCCCCCAAAGGGCAATTTTAATAGGGAATCGGAACATGACCATTATATACAATTATCCAGTGGATGGAATGTGATACACTATGTTCGCACAAGCTCATATGGCTCAAGTCTATGTACCTTCCAGTAGATTTGTAGATCTGAAAACGCACCAGTTATTGATCCTGATCCTTGGGGAAACCATGTGTATCATTGTGTATCGATATGTTGGTGTACCCCAGGGTACCAAGAATTGGACGCCTCCAGGGTCAACCCAATGGGGAAATCTTGCCACATCCTGCTACGAGAGCAAGCTGATCTAACCGCCTTGCTGGCGGAAAATCACCTCTTGTGATTTTTTCTCAGAGATGCTGAAAAGTCCTGAAAAAACATTGAAATGAATATGTGTCAAAACCCTGGTACCTAGGTATCCTAAAACAGCTGGTTAATGGATGTTCATTGCCCCAAATTTGGTAATAATAGGTTTCACCCATCCCCAAATTGAACAAAATGAACATGAACCAAGAAGGCTAGGGTGATCGGGTATCTCAGCACCACTGTCACCTTCAATTGTTTGATTTCGGCACGTTTGTCAAATTAAAGTTGATGGATGGTCGTTTCAGACATTTCATCAAATTCATTTTGGCAGCAAGAATGGTCAGAATATGAGAATGTTTGTTTTTGTTTTCCTGAAGTCAACCCTTGGATCAAAAAGAGCTAGAGCGGAAATGTTTGCGAGATGATTTTCCTTGTTGGCATCTCTCCAAGTACCCATTAAAAAAATCATAAAAATGTGTGTATTCCGTAAATTTGAGTACCTTCACCCTTTTCAAAAGGTACTTTGTGAGGGTCTGGATGGTTGCTCTTGTTGGTGTTCTCCCCAATTTGGGTGGGAGGTTGCGCAGTTTTGTTCAGGAGTTCCTATGGAACATGCACACCATGCTGGTGGCTGCACCAGGTTGGACTGGATTAGATTCAATTAAGTAGACCTGTGGATAGAGAGACAATTACATGTAAATAATAATACAAATTGAATTAGATTAGATTTGAATAGAATAAGATAGATGGATGGATGGATAGATAGATATCGACTGATATAGGTAGAAAAGATAGACTAGACAGAACAGATAGCAGTAGATAGAATAGATAGAACCGATAGAATAGATAGAATAGACAGCACCGATAGAATAGATAGAATAGATATGAATAGATAGAACAGGTAGCATAGACAGTATATAGAATAGATAGAATAGATTGAATAGATTGAATAGATTGAATAGATTGAATAGATAAGATCAGATAAGATCAGATAAGATAGGATAGGATAGGATAGATAGATAGAGTGAACGAAGGGACACAAATACGTGTAAATTTGTAGAAGAGATGTACAGATCGCACTTGTTGGAGCTGCGATCCATACATGGTTGGTGGGTGGCTGACCGTCAATTTTGCTTCAAATGACATTTGATCCGTACCCAAATAATACTCGGATCACAGGAATCTGAACAATACTACAGTTCATGGTTTGCCTTCTCAATACCAGAGATGGTACAAGGTGAGGCCCCCCAGTCAGAAGTTGTTTCATAACTCCATTGGCTATAGTTGTGCCTCATCTTGTGTAACTTTGCTTTTGTAGGTCCCTTTTGAAACAAAGATCCAAGTGCTTTGATTTGTCAGAGTCTGACCCGGGCCACAAATGACTTTCAGAAACGGCCAAATGTGTGCATGAGATGCATTGAATTGAATTGTCCTAAGTCCGTGTATATATATATATATGTCTACATATATATATATATACACACATACACACATGCACTAGATATGATAGTGTGTGTATAAGTATAAGATATCTATTTGATGACGCACATGATCAGCCAGAGCTTTGCATCAGCCAGGTCCAGTGCAGTTGGAGAATGTGAAGGAACAGTACCTCAAGCATCATGGACACAAGTACCTCGGCGCCCTTTTTTGGAGACGTGTGCTGTGGCTCGCCGGGTTATTGGTGAATATCGGGTGGGTTCTCTCCGATCTCCCCATGTTGGATCATGTTTTTGAGTGGGGTAAACAGCGGAATTGAGATAAGCAAGACATGTGACTATGTATATACATATATTTGTGTATATATATATACATATATATAATTCAAATCCAGTATATAAATCCATGGTAACATCTATAAACATCTACCCCAAAAATCAAACAAACATGTCACATCTATGAAATCCATCAAATATTCAAAAGATAGATCTTCCCATAAAATGTTATTGATCCAATATTCAAACTTCCCTGCACTGCACAGCTGCCTCTGTCACCCCAGGTGTGCTGTGGAACGTTTCTTAGTGGTTGGCGACGGCGGTCTCAGTGCAACCTTGAGGAGGTTCGCTGCCATAAACAACTACCATGACTGGGGATGGTAAACATAGCACCCACAAAGACTAAGGTTTTTTTGATTTTTTTGGATACAAACTTTTTTGTGTATGAAATTTGATTGTGAATTGTTGCTTTAAGTTTCTGATTTGGGGACGGTGACTTTGAAATTGGGTGAATCCCACACTACTAACATTACTATATAAATGGGGACTATATAGTTGGAGCTACGAATTCAGTTTCCCCACCACAGCAAATGCAGCACGTGGAAGTCCCCCATTTGGTTTCCATGATTTTCCCCGCTAGCCACGTTTGACTACCACAGGGTATATATACCCCACATTTGGAATGATGGTCAGTATGGACAACTCTCCCAAATATATATATATATATATTATACATAGCCCTATTTCAAGTGAATGAAATATTACTTAAATCTATCCAGATATGATGGTTTTTGCATGATGAAAACAGCCAACATGATGTTGCCCCCAACATGAAGCCAGGATTCCGCACGTCTGCAACGTCTCCGTCAAGGACGGCGTCACCTACGTCAAGGCTGCGCAGCCTGCAGGCGCGGTTAGGTTGAGGTGGTTAGCACTTTCTTGTTTACTACCAAGGGAAAAATAAGTGAACCCAACTAATTTAGGAACCTAACTATGAGGTATATGATTCGTAAATGCGTGATTGTATGTACATATAAAGATATAGATGCGGAGATATTGAGCTAATTTCGCTGAACACTTCATCTTTGCAGGGTGTCCAAGACTCGGACGATTAGTCATGATTACTGGATTGATGATGAATCATAGCCACGCCCTTTGATTTTTGTTCATTTGGGCAAAGATGGGTAAAACACCACATCAGACCGGCGGATTTTGTCAAGTTTCAGGGGATCAACGAACCCCCACGGTCATTGAGGCAAAACAATGCCCATGTCATGCCTTTGGTCTACTATATGGTGGTACATTCTGAAACTTTCTGGGCCCCTTCTATCTTCCATATTCGAAATGGAGGAGTTTCGCCGTATTCACATCAATTGAGATCTCACTTGCCGAAGGGGCGAACCACATTTTTCAAGTGTTCAAATTCCAGTTACCATGGGGTAATTTGTCACATATTTCCTAAAATAGGGGTACCCCCAAATCATCCATTTTAATAGGATTTTCCATTATAAACCATCCATTTTTGGGTACCCTCATTTTAGGAAACCCCCAAATGGGTGATTTGTCATCCAGTCCCCTGACCCTCCAACCTCTTTGGCCGGAGCCCAGATATCGACCGGAACCAACTCATTGAAGAAGACAAGCGCTACCGAAGGGAGGTGGCCAAAAAGAACGCGGCCAAGGCGGCTGCGAAGGTCGCGTTTTGGCAGAAAGGGTCGGTTTTGTGATGAAAAAAATTGGGAAACAAGACTATGTGGATGCAAAATGGGATGATAAGAATGGGATTTTGAGATGTTAAGTGCGAAAATGCGGATGAACCATGGGATGCAATGGGGTACCCTACTTTCAGACAAAGCCATGTGATGTGTCAACGACATAAGACAGACGATATTCGAGGTATCTTGTGGTTGTTGTTCCTACCAACCATTGTTTCATTGGATTGGTTTAAGGGAAAATTTACAGGAAAGCCCTATATTTGATGGGAAAATCCATGGTTTCCTGTAAATTTTCCCTTAACCCAATCCAACCATTGTTCACTTAACGGTGGAGGTTTGGGAAAATCCAACCTGGACCCAAACCATTGTGGGATTGACCATCCTGCAAAGATCTACAGTACCCTCTGGTTATGACTAACATAGCCATGGAAAATGGCGAATTTTGGCCATTTTGGAGAATTCTCCCATTGAAACCTCCATTTATAGCGAATTGTCCATGGCTTTGTTAAATAAGCAGAGGGTATATCTAATCACTCAGTTCATCTTTGGGATGTAGAATCATGTGCATAGCATAAAATATTTTGTTGTGAACCTGTTGACTTAGTGACTTACCATGTTGTAGATACATGAATAGTGTATAAATACGAAGTGTAACCAAACGCAAGAATACCCCAAGTGTTGACACCATATATAATACTACAATATACTGTACTACATAATACTACATAATCATCCTAGAGTAGATAGAATAATGTTTCTTTCAAACATATTCCCATGTTTGTTGGGAATTTGTTGAAATTTCCATACGCCTTCAGCTCCAACGGCAGGCCGCTGCTATGGGCACATCCAAGGCCAAGGTCTGGTGGGTTCTGGGAAAGTGCTTGCGCTTGTGGGGGCTAGGTCAAGTTACCTATGACATTGCCATATACCCTCTGGTAAACTAACATAACTATGGGAAATCACTACTTTTAATGGGAAAATCAACTATAAATGGGCCATTTTCACTAGCTATGTTAGGCAATACCAGAGGGTAAACAAACCATATGACTGAGGGACTCAACAGCTATAAACTCGCTACAACTTTGCTCCAGGCGCCAGCGCCCCCTGCAGGTCCGGCAAGTCTGGAGAGGGGGTCGGAAAGATCCATGGGGATCCCCAAAATCATAGCAATGAGTGTTTCTGTGGATGGTAATTACATCCCCAACCTTGGCTAGATACGAACTAGTACTTGAGTCTTTTACTATGAATGGGAATATCTACTAACCAACTAAAAATATTTTATTTTGTGTAAGGTATCTAGGATTGGCAATGATATGTTTTGTTTGATGATTACGGATGTTACCAATGGATTTGTGTAGTGGATGTGATGAAAATATAGCAAGATGTTCTATGATGTTTTATGGTTTCTTTTGATTCCATGGTTTCTGACTACTCTCGCCACTAAAATATAGGTGTACAATGGTGTACAGTAAATTTTGCTATACAATGCTTTACACATATATGATCATATATGTATGTATACTTCTTGCCGAAATGATGGCTCAAAATTCACCGTAAACTCTAAGATGGACCCTCAAGCAGCAGGGGTTTTTGTGGTGACCTAACTGGGAGTGGAGTGGGGTGGTGATTGCTTTTCCTTGGTTCTTGGGCCTGTACCTGTGCTTGTCTTCATTGTCTTGCCTTAGCGTGCTTGTGCAATATGACTAAGTTGGCTGGTCATGTCTGCAATTGTTCAGATCGGAAAGATGGGATGTTCTTTTCGTACAGTTTCGGGGCGGTCAAAGGATTCGAAGCTCAAAGTCATTCATCATAGTCGCCCTTAGATCTTGTAGACTTGAAGCTTCAAATATCACTCACCAATTCACGTAGTTCGATGTCTCATAGGTGGACGGTGCGGTTGGACGGTCATTTCAATTCGAAAGTGATTGGAGGGGATAGCACCAGAAGCTGGGGACAGTTCTCATGAGCAGGGCCAGTAGGGATCTGCTTTTGTCCAGCAACAAACGCCCGGAGAGGTGGCCATTTCTCCAGGAACATGATTTGGACATGGATTTATTTGGAGGATCTAAGATCAACCATCCACCAAGCATCATGTATCAACCATCTATCAATCATATCTCCATGGTTTCTGTTTATTTTTCTTGTTGACTGTTAAGCCCCCAAATCATTCCTACCTACCTGTCTCTTTTTGTTGAGCCCACTCAGATTCGATGCCCCACCAACAACAGGTGTAGCTCCCGCTCCCAATGAGCAGGCCAGGGAGATGCCTGGGAGACCCCATGAATCGGGAAAATGAGGTTCCAAACCCTTGGATGTGGGGGTTCCCCTATGGCAGAACTGCTCCTGACACCGAGGCCACTTTGAAAAGATGCGTTCGAATCCAATGTGTCTAGAAAAGTTTGAGAAAATCATGCTCCGTTTGTTTTTAGTGGTGGGAACAGCTTGATGGTAAATCCCCGACTTTTGGACATACCCGACTTACCATTCAAAAAGCATCCACAAATGGTCTGCTTGTCTATAACTATCTGTATGTACACATACGCACACAAATATTGGTGAACAAATGTTACTTGGTTGATATACTTGCGTTGGTTACATGTGTTTGTTGGTTATCCCAATATGTACATTCTCATGTTTGTTGATGTTGAGGATGTTGCTAGATCATGATGCTAAAATCATGTTTTCATCATCCCAATCATGTTTGCTACAATTATGACATCAGAAGTCTCTAGGATGAAGGTTTTTCAAAATATTTTTTTACGATTTTAATATGATTCAGATATGATCTCTTGTTATGATTTGTTCTGCCTTGGTTTTGCAGTTATGATTTTGATACGTTTCAGTTATGAATTTGATATGGTTTCTCTGATCAAGTCTTGATGTGGGTCAATATTGTGATTTTCATGGTATTTCCGTGCAAGTTGCCACATTTTTAATTTGCGCATGTGATCTCCTGTGCACCTGATTGGCTTGGTTTAGGTGAGGAAATGCAAATTCCTCGATGGTTTGGGCTTAACTGGGGAGAAGAAATATCAAAATCATATCAAAATCATATCAAAATCGTATCAAAATCGTATCAAAACCGTATCAAAACCACAAAAACCATCGAGAAATCGACCAAAAGCGTGTCCCTGAGCTGTTTCTGTTTCCTTTTTTGGAGCCAACCCACCGGAACCTCCGGTTTCATATCAAAATCGTATCAAAATCATATCAAAANTTTTGGAGCCAACCCACCGGAACCTCCGGTTTCATATCAAAATCGTATCAAAATCATATCAAAATCGTATCAAAATCGTATCAAAATCGTATCAAAACCACAAAAACCATCGAGAAATCGACCGAAAGCGTATCCCTGAGCTGTTTCTGTTTCCTTTTTTGGAGCCAACCCACCGGAACCTCCGGTTTCATATCAAAATCGTATCAAAATCATATCAAAATCGTATCAAAATCGTATCAAAATCGTATCAAAACCGTATCAAAACCACAAAAACCATCGAGAAATCGACCGAAAGCGTATCCCACTCGACAAAGACAAAGGAAAAAACCTCGGTTGGGTGGCCTTGGAGCGGTTTCATATCAAAATCGTATCAAAATCATATCAAAATCGTATCGAAATCGAATCAAAACCACAAAAACCATCGAGAAATCGGCCGAAAGCCTGGCCCGGGGCTGTTTCTGTTTCTTGTCGTGAAGCCAAACCATCGGGCCAAACTATATCAAAACCATATCAAAATCATATCCAAAACCATATCTAAACCATAACAAAACCATATCAAAAACATAACAAAACCATATCGAAATCATAACCCCAAAATCCAAGCGTATCAAAACCATATCTGAAAATCATATCAAAACCATATTAAAATCATAAAAAACATATTTCCTGGATTTAGCATCCTAGAGGGATTCCGTTTTTATAATGCTACAAGGTGGTGCCCCCCGCTATAAGTCGGTTTATAAACCAGAATAGCTATAGTTCTAAGTATCATAAACCATAGTTATTGGAGCTATAAACCAACTTCCCTATACAACTATGGGGCACCACCTTGTAAATATTCTCGTGCTGGTGAACATCCCCCATCTTTTCCCCGGCAACCTCGACGCAAATTCTCTTGCTGAGGGCAAACGGCCTGCAGAGGATGCAGGAAGTAGCGCAGAGAAGAAGCAGAGGTCCGGGCGCGGGAAAACGACAAGGGCATGATGTTTGAAGGTGGCCTAGTGTAGATATTGTAAATATGAATGTAAATATATCTATACATATATATATATATATACACATATGTATATTATATTGTATATATGTATATTATATATATATACACACATGCACATATATATGTACATACATATACATATATAGATATACAGATCATACAGTATATTACATATATTGTGTATTATAGTGTACATATATTACATATATGATATGAATAGGCATATAGTGTCTATACACGAACTTTGGGTAGTTTTACCTCAGGGAAAGTCCCTGAAAAGCGGCTACAAAAGGGGTGACCAGTCCCATCTGAACGCCGTGTGGTGGTGTAGTTTTTGTTCATAGTCAACAAAGCTTTTGTGGAACATGTCATGTAGGAAACAAAAGCCATAAACCTGCAATGTTGAGGATGGTTTCAATCCCAAGCATCAATTTTATTGTGATCAAACGGGGATGGTTTATGAAATTGGCTAGGCTAAAAACCACATGATCCAGCATTCAGAATGAACAGCTTGCCATTTGTGGCTTCCACCAGCGCCATCCAGGACTGAAGCCGAAGCTGAAACGTTAGCACGGATGTTGATCCAGGCCTTGGGGGACACGGCTTTCTCAAGGGCCAATGGTAAACTAACACTTTGCGAACTTGAAAATGGCCATAGAAATAGTTGATCTACCCATGAAAAATCATGATTTTCCATGGCTATGTTAATTGACCAGAGGGTAAGCCAATGGTTTGGGGGTAGAAAAAGCCCGATGACGGCTGAGAAACAGACTTCATGATGGCTGCCAAAGAAAATGCTGATTTCAGCATATATTTGACTGACAATGGAGAACGTGTCGCAAGTTCCAGTTTCCTGAGTTGCAACTAGCCTGTGAACCCTACCAGAATGAAACATCTCAGTTGCTTCTCGCTGTTTGGGGCTCGAGGCAGGACTAAAATCCTGGGATTGGAGGATGTTGAAAGTGGAGAAGCTGGACGTCGTACATTTTGTGCTGGGGGTTCAAAACCTTGTGAACGATGGTTGGGATCGGGGTAACTATCCCCACATGCCCGAATTGTTGAGAGATGAGGGTGCGGCCGCAATTGGAAGATGTGTGGCCGAATTGTTCAGATAGGTGAATTACTAATTGTAGTTTATCCAGATAGACTGCTTGGGAATTGGTTGAGATGATACAAGTAGTTTATCCAAATTATAATTTATCATAATATATATAGATTGCTTTTCTTTCAAGCATACAGCGATGATTGGTTGAGATGAGGAGCATAGTTTGGTGGAGATTGGTGGCCTCGTTGAGCTTCCCATAAGCGCTTTGGGAGGGGATATCAAGTTATGGTAACTTAACATAACTATGGAACATTGCCATAGAAAATCATAGAAATAGTTGATTTACCCATGAAAAAAGGTGATGTTCCATAGTTATGTTAATTTACCAGAGGGTAACTATGGAAAATCCTTGAAACCATTCATAGATTATCTTTCAATAGCTATGTTAAACTACCAGAGGATACACTGTACAAATGCTTACAAGTTCAATACACCGTATACCAGGTCATCCTTATGAATATCAATGTTCCCCACAAAAGAGATGGTTTGTGCTTATACTCTCCAGTAAAATGACATAGGTATGGAAAAAAATAGATGGTCCTCCACATCTATGTGACATTAATGGGGGGGGTAATCCAGAAATAGATCATTTTGTGGGTCCATTCAAATACCAATCCACCCATATCCCCCCAATTGATTGCATATCCATATCATTCCATATCCCAATATTAATTATATCCATCCACATAGATCATATCCCAATCAATGATATCCAATTCTGGGTGTTTTTCCATCTTTTTCGACCATCCCCAGGGCGTTGTGAGAATTCTGCAAAACCGGCAGAGGGCCAACAAGGGCGTTGGAGCCTGAAGTTGAACTGGTGGGTGGTGTCACATGTATACATATGTACTTTGTATATATATATATATACACACGTAAATTTGATATGTGAATTTACTTGTGTAAATATATATATATATATTATACTCGTACATATTACGTTCCAAATGTTTTTATTTCAATTGTTTATCTCCATTTGGAAAGATCGAGCCCAAGTGGGCCATGGACGTATATCCATCGTGAATCCCAGCATGGCCAGGTCCGGATTGATTGGATCAAGGAAGGATCACAGGATGTTTACCCAAGATGTTTACCATCATTCCGTTAGGCAAACATAAGCTGCATGCGTACAATGCATACTGCCTCCAGATTCCGCATTTTTTTGGGGGGCACTGAAAAATTGCAGTTCAGGGATGTTCTTGATAGCATAAATACGGATTGTCATACCAACTTACCAACCAAACCTGCATGGATCCTGGTATATCCTAGTATCTTTCACTGGGCTTCCGAGCATCACTTCCTGGTGTTAGGTGTTTCTTGACGTGGGTTTGTCCAAGAACTATGGACGGGCCCCCATTTTATGGTGATCAAACAATGAAACTGATGATCAACCAATTGATTTTGGCTACATTTGGGCACCCAATTGTCAGATGAAACTGTGTTCAGAGTTTTTTTTGTAAGTCCTTAGTGTGTTTAAAATTGTTTAAACAGGAAGTAAGGGAGCCTCGCAAATGTCGACGATGATTTCCAGCTATTGTTGCCGTACTCTTCCAGAGATGAATTTTGCTCACGATGTGTCACACCTGCTTGTCCTTCTAAATTGGAAGTATTGATTCACACTGCTGTGTTTAAATATGTCACACTGCGTCTTTTTGACGTGTTCCGTTTCTGTAGATAGATGTTCAGGTTTACTCCCTTGATTGATTGATTTTGTGTTTGTTTCTCAGGCCCTACCCATAAGCGAATTGGAAAACGAGTTCAAGGCTGGCTGTGAAGGGCATCCTGCCATCAAAACTTGAGGCCATACAAACAAGCACCACAGATGTTGGATGATCTACCAGTCTTGACATGGACTTGAGGAAATATATGAGCGACGGCTTTTATTTGCTTATATGGAAAGTAGTATTGGGGCGTACCCCGGTTTGTCGAAAACATCATAATTAGGCTGTAAAACGAGGTAGTGGAGAACGAGGTAGGAACACCCCGTCAATTGCGTTGTCTACCAAATAACTTCCGTGGCTCATATATCAGACCATGGAAATATCAAACTTTGCGCCTAGATCTTTGACATACAATGAATCCATTCTTGTGTCTATACTGTGTCTGTACTGCTGAACAGTTACCTGGAATTGCTGAAGATTATGTATTATTTTCATGTATTTTCCCTACGGAAAATCCGCTACTTTGGGAATCTATAGGGAATAGTATTTATTTTGGGGGGGTGTTCCTTGAAACAAATCTCAGATCGAATGACAAGTGAGTAATGAAACTGTGACAATGAGTCAAACCTTCAACACCGCATTAAGGACTGTCAACTTTATTAGTTGCGATGTAGTGATGGCATATGATGGCAAACCAGTTCGCCCAAAAATTGTATGCTTCTGGCTCAACACGGCAAATGGCATACACCTAAATGGTATGGTTGAGATCCTTGCAAACCAGTTGATCTGTGGTGCAGCTCTTGAATGGAAATTATGACTCACGCTCAACACCAAGAAATCTGTCTAGTACTGAAAATTGGCAAGTAAATTCAAAGTAAATGTTCGATGAAAAGGATAATATTACATGAAGATCAGCAAAAAAAAATGGTTGTTGCCAAGTTGCACAAAAAACAGCCCCTACAGATGTCCTTTTCCTCTTGGTTTGTTGAAAAATATAGGGGTTAACATGGGTTAACCATATTCACCCCCTCCTTTTTCAATCAGCAAGTGATGCTATACCGGCCCAAGCTGGAACGCGAGGAGCTGTGGAAGGTGCCGTTCAATGTGAAGCAGGCTCTTGGGATCGGCTTGGGTTCCGACATGTTCGAAACATGGTGCTGGAAAATTACGTGTTTTTTTCTGAAAATCAGAGAGAAGAATCATGAACAATCTAGAAATCGGGGAGAATATATGTTCGGATTCCCTCTTGCTATCTTTCAGGGTTTTAAGTATTATTATTGTTTCACTGCAGTGCAGTGTTTTTTTTCGTTTCAGCCGTAGTAGAATTGCTTTGTTCTGGCCTATGTAGATTGATGATGTTAGATCTCCCAGAATGGATGATTTGATGTAAAATCTCTGATTGAAGGCACTGAGATGAGTAATCCAAAACGCAAAAACTGGTCCGCTAAGCAGACCAGTTTTCGACCGTAGGCTCTAAGTGTCCTCACCAGCATCACCATCAAAGATGGTTGGGAAAGGGCGTAGCCAGCCGCGAGGGCCGAAGAACTCAGCTTTGGGAAACATTAATTACATAAGATGATCTTGCAACTGACTACATTGTACCTCCATTACACCATGAATTGTATATATATAATATAAATATTATATATATACATATAATTGTATAGTTAGACTTTGGGAATAATGGAGATATGATGCCTGCCCCATAGTTGTCAAACACCATAATATCCCCATTATACTGTTCTTAATTTTACGCAATTATCAATTTGCCCCATCTTTTTTCAGGATCGCTCCAACCCAATAGCCATTTTCGGGGGGTCAATTGGTCATTTTACATCATTTTACCACTTTCGTCAAATACCCAATTTACATCAATTTACCCCCCAAACATACCTGGGGTGGAACAGGAGTTGCCCATTTTTTCAAAACGAAAATGCCTTCCGGGGAGGCCAACGAAAACGATCCAGTCGAGTTCTTGCGCAAGTGGCCCAGCAAGGTGGGTAAAAGCTCGGAGGGAACCTGGTTCAAGGTCGGTGATTTTTCGTGCCTAAATTGGGGCACGTATGGTTCGTTAAGTTAGCTATTTTACAAGCAAAAATGGTGATTTCATTGGATTTCACGGGATTTAGTTGGCTAAGTTGGTTTATAACTAGCTTAAGTTGAGCTTATTGTGGTGATTGTAACTACAGTCAGATATAGTTAGATGGGTTTTTTAAGTTATAAAGCAACTTGTAACTATAGGGGGCGCCACCTTGTGATGGCTGCAGTAGTTGTGTGAAAAGAGCAGTGTTGGACACCTCTAAACGCTTTTGGTGGTTTCAAAATCATCTACCCTCCAGCAACCTAACAGGACTGTGGAAAATCCTCTAAATAAAAATTTTAATGGGACATCATATATGTATAGAATTGTTTGATTGTACATATGTATATATATATATATCATTATATAGAGACTATATTCTAATGTTCTACCTTATCAGAGATGCGGATCCTGGCTGGCGACAATCTTCAGAATTCCTGAGGAGATCTCGGGATCAGAACGTACAATGGTTCTGTGTTGACCCTGTGAGAATGACAGTCGGCATATTTCTTTTGTCAGCAGCTTCAAACATCCTAGTTGGTTCACGATGGGGAGATTATCATATCCAATATTGGGGGGTCCCCATAAACAAGAAATCTGTCATAATCCAATATTTCTGGGGGACGATCATATTCATAATCCAAGACATGGGAATCGCAATGAAGGAAAACCATTAAGGATTGTCCAATAGGGTTTCAACTGAAATCCAATGAAGATCATCATGAAATCCTATTAGAAATCACCATGAACTCCCATTTAAATCGCACGAAATCACAATCAAACCCATTCAAATCCCATTCAACCACCATTAAATCCCATAAGAACCATGGTGAAACCAATGTTTTTTTAACCAAGGTATCTTTGGGTCCCTGCTCCCTTCGCAAGGTGGAAATCGTTCCTCAGGGAGATTCTTTCCTGGTGACCTGCAGGGTGCTGGGAGTGGGGTAGCAGAGATTTTTTCCTATTTCTAGTGCTTCATATAACCGGAGTCCATGGGGATAATAATTGGATTCAAGGGGGATAATGATAGGATTTAATTTGATACATAATTTAATACCTTTGTTCATTGTTCAGAAGTTGGGTAATTTACCCGTATTGTGGGATGGTCATAAATCCACTAATAGTTATTCATATACCCACTAAAAGCATTCCAAATCTGGGACCGATGACCACAAGCGATAAATCATGTTTTGACCATGGATCATGTAATGGGATTGAATAGAGATGATAGTGGGATTTAGTGGGGATAATAATGGGAAGAAATGGGATATAAGTTGATATGAGTGAGCCATGAAAGTTGTAATTTGGTTCATTGCTTAAAAAATGTTGGGACGTATACTAGCAAATTTATCGGGGATGATGATAACCCATCGTAGGGACACCTATCATATACATAAGTATCTGGGTAAATTATAAGGATCTCACTGCTACCTCACTGGAATGATGGTTTGGATTGGAGTAACTATCCCATGGCGAAGAATGACCCAGATAAGTATGTATACCCTTTGGAATTAGCTAGGGACAATTGCCATTTGTAGATGGTTTACCTGCTGGGCATTGTGATTTTCATTACTTCTGTTAAATTACCATAGGGTATTTTTGCATGTGTACTTGTACTTGGGACAAATACAACTCAGCCAATTTACACGCTGTGCTTGGGATAGGAACATATAAGTGGAACAATGTGGAACATATATTTGGATGGTGACAGGAGATCTTTTTGGGGCTGAAACGAGTATGTAGGTTTTGGTGAAAAGCCAACAAGAATGAATGGTGAAGAGTGAGTTGTTGTTATTTTCTACACACCAGGCGTGAACCTTTCAGATATCAACTGTTCGTAGTTGGAATGTGGTATCAACTACCCCAATTTTGTCAGAGATGGCCATTGAAATTACGTCCCAGTGCTAGCTCAGCAGCGGCTTGCTATCACAAAGCATTGAGATGCGAAGTCATCGTCGACTACATAAAGTAAGCCTTTCAGATGTATTCAGCATGGTGTTTTCCTTTGAATGACCCACGGATTGAGATGTTTAGTTTCCAGAAAGAAGTTGTTCACCAAGGAGAACTTGTTCAATGCTGTGTAAGTATACTGGACCATAGTCACCAGTTCTATTTCGCAAAAACATCCTTATCGACATCCAAATGTTGGTGAAGTTGCCATTTTAAGGGTCCGGTCTCACATTTGTAGATACTATCCTTTCTGAAAATGTGGCATGTTTGCGGCCTGCCATGATGGTTTCCCAGCGATTACATCCCTATTTCAACCCATCCCCAACGGAGAACGTCGGCATCGCGGAAAGCCAGGTACAGTTAGCCAAAAAACCTGTAGCCAAGGCAAGAAATTCGGATGAGACTATTTGATGAGTTAAGTACATGACCCAGATTCCCATTGGGGATTTCGACCACTTCTTCGTGATTCAGTAGTGATTAACCTCACTGAAAGGGAATCTCTATTCTGTGTCTATGATCAGAGGGAAAGGATTATGTGTTTTCCTGTCAAGAATGTACTGCATTATGGCGTTCGCATCACTGACATTGTCACATACTGTACATGTGATTGTGGAACCAGTGGGGAGATCCACTACCTGCCACTACTCGATATAGTCCATACATGTCTATACTCGTACCAATAAGCTGCTTTCACTGTATATATGTTTGGTTGAATCAATGTTGAATGCCTTTTTTGCCTTAGTTTCGGTCTACTCCCCATTTTGTCAGTTTCGAGTTGTTGCAGTTTCAACCCCTGGTTTGAGTGCTCAAAGTCAAATCTGCTTGTTTTGCTGGATTCAGTGATCCCTTCTTCTTGCTTAGGCAGAGACCTTCTTTGAAGAAATCATGGTAATTGATGGAAATCCGCAAATTTCTGGATGATTTTGGATGGTTACCTATTGAAAGCATGATTTGACCAGTGCTAGGTGAAATTCCAGGGAGATACGGCACTATTCCCAAGGGTTGCTGATTTAATCATCACTTTGCTGGCTGAACCAGCATTTCTGTTGCTTGGATCATGTTACCCTCTGGTAGACTAACATAACTATACATAACTATGGAAAATCACCATGTTTAATGGGAAAATCCACTATAAATGGTCCATTTTCAATAGCTATGTTTGTTTACCAGAGGGTATATAAATCGACTTAAATCGCAGACTTCATAGACCAACAGAAGTACCTTTTTGTTGTTCCTGAATCATCGAATAAACCACGTTCATTCCCCATGGTCAAAGATCCACGGTGCTCCCTAGATAGCCAAATTGGCTTACAACCAGTACAACAATGGTTTATTGTTTATTGTAGATATATTTATGATTAATTGGGTTTATAAACCAACATTTATGACCGGGGGGGCACTATCTTGTAACTATTTGAATACGATTGTTTATTCAGATCATATTATCCTATTATTATGTTCCCATTATATCCCCATTATCTTCATTTATAGATGATACTCACCAATGTTGGTCAAATCATACCAATTATCATATCAAGTTGGTTATCATATCATGGCTACTGCATGTAGAATTCTATATCCCACTGTGTCCCCAAGATATCCAACACTTGGTATAGTTTACAAAAGTTAACATCACACAATTCCCCATCATATCATAGTCATATCGCATCATAACATCATATCAAGTTGTTTATTATGTATAGCTCTATACATAGTTATATCAAGTTATATAGAGTCATATCAAGTTATATCCCACTATATCCCCTACATAAATATATATATATATATATAGTATTGGTTCGTTGAATCCCCACATTTGTTGGTTGTTGGTTCACCATGCCCCATCGGCACAGGCTGCCCCTGAGGAGCCCGCTGCCGCGGCCCCAGCGGCCCCAGCGGCCCCAGCGGCCGTTCCGACGCCCGCGGAGCCGGCGGAGGCGAAGAATGGACCGGCGAAGCCACCAGGAGAAGCGATGTCGGGGCCCAGTTGTGGAGGGTGAAATGGAGGTTTCCTAAGTCATAGGGGTACCCCCAAATCATCCATTTATAGATGGGATTTTCCATGAAATAAACCATCCAGCTATTTTTCGTACCCCCATGACTTAGGAAACCTCCTTAAATCATGGGAAACATGGGGAAAAATGGAGGAAAATCCAGTGTACATGGAGGTTTTTGATTGGAAAAGCGATTGTGATTTTTGTCCTGGATTTGCTGAAGATGTCGATCAGTGCAGATGATTTGAGGAACCAAGAATGATGGAAAGTTGGGATACAACAGAGATACAACAGAGATACAACAAGAACCATGACTTGGTGTTGACAAAGGTGACTTGGGGATCTCCAATTTTGGGAAACCCCCTATTTGGTGAATCCAAGGTCACCATCCAAGGTGAGGAATGATGGATTTCACCAAAGGAAATGGTGATTCAAGCAACTATGATGGCAATTCATGCAATAGTCAAGCAGAATGGAAATAACTGATGCCCCCAAACGACAGCGAAGTTGGCGCAAATAAACTTGTTGACTAGGTTTTTGAGGGAATATAACTACAGTTCCACAATGGCCACAATGGGCTTTATAAACAAATTTAGAATGGGGGGCATCAGCTTGAATGAGGATCATCTGAGCCGTTGAGTGGTTGACCCTTCTCGCACGATTTATTTCGTTTCCGGTCAAATTCAACAACTTCGGGGAAGATTCCACCTATATAAGTTGAGAAATCACAGGGAATCCAGCCCCTTCTCATGTATAGCTCATACGTGTCATGTTGCATTGTCTCATTTTGCTTTTGCACCTTGTATGTTTGGCTAACTGGTTAACAGCCTCACTCAAACGTATATCCAGAGCTATACTTGATTGAGCCCAGGTCTAGCCCTCATTCCATATTTCCTTGGTTGCCCATTGCCAGTACACAAATCGGTTTGAGTGTCCGTGCATAGGCATCCGAGTGTGCAGCAAGCTTCGAAGCATCCGCAGAGGAGACATTCGGGGCCGACTTGGTTGTCTGCATTCTTTGCAGCTCCAAGCTTCATACAAGGTGGTGCCCCATAGTTAGCTAAGTTGGTTTATAACTCCAATAACTAGGGTTTATGGTAGATATATCTATAGTTACTATGGTTTATAAACCAATCCGTCCATAAGATAAGAGTAGGTGAGTGATCGCATTTCTTGTTGAGCTCTTGCCTTTCTAATTCCTGAGTAACTCGTGTGATTGGTCCATCACCAGTGATTTATACCAACTCTCATTAGAAGATTCCAGTGCGGCATTTTGCCGAGATCCTTCTGACTTGCAAAGCAATCAATAAGTGATCCTGGGATAATTGTGGAACAACTCAAGATTTCCGAAGTTCAAGTGGTCCAAGTGCCCCCATCAAGTGTGCAGCTTCACCTCGGCTTGGTGCATGCGTCGGCCGCCAGAGCCACCATCGCCGCCAAGAAGTCGCTCGCGGACACCGCTGTTCAGACAGCTGGAAGGCGTCTTGCAGGCTCACGAGCGTGATCGGAGGACGCGTCGGGGAGGTCTTCAAGCGAAGAAGAGGACGAGGGCAATTCATCGTCATCTTCTTGAGATCCTCCTTGAGTACATTGGGCGTCTTCTGGCATTTCTTGATCCGTGGGCACCTGGTCGCCGACAGTTCGAGCAGAGAGCAGATCAGGCTCGGGAACGGTTGCAGTTTCTAGAGAGGGGTTGGCCAGAGAGTAAGAGGCTTGTGCTTCCTAGACTCAGATCATCTCAAGACGACAATATCTCGATTGATAGTCGGTCTGAAGTTGAAACTCTAGCCATCTCTTCGTCAGAAGACGAGTCTTCACCAGAAGCAGCAGCAGCCACTCCGAGACCACCCGCACATNATTGATAGTCGGTCTGAAGTTGAAACTCTAGCCATCTCTTCGTCAGAAGACGAGTCTTCACCAGAAGCAGCAGCAGCCACTCCGAGACCACCCGCACATCCACCACCAAAGGCACGACCGATCTCACCTGTTGAACTTCAGAGGCCAAAAGTCCCTGCAGTGTCAGCAGCATCATCCTCAAGTCGACCGGTACTTGCAAAGGCAAAGACAATTGCAATCCGGCCTGCAGTGCCAAAGGCAAAGGCAGCTGCAGCAAGTTCTTCATCTTCGAGTCAACCGGCACTTGCAAAGACAATCGCAATCCGGCCTGCAGTGCCAAAGCCAAAGGCAATTGCAATCTCGAGTGTTGGGGAACAGGGTGAGTTGTGGGATCCAACAATTTTGAGGATTGGGGCAGAGATCTACGACCGACAGGGTCAGTTGATTCAAGCAGTGCAGCATCGCATTGATCAAGTCCCATTCATCTCAATAGATTTCCATCAAGTGCTTGACAGGTGTAATTTGTCGAGGCGTCAGATCTTGCGACTAGTTCAAGGTGGACAGTTGCATCCTCGTGTCTTGGACGGGCTTACAACAGCAGCTCAAGGGGCTACTTTGATCGCCTTGTCCTTTTGCCACGCAGAAGACACCAGACAAACTGTCAGAAGAGCTCTTGTGGGACTTCCCCAGTTTCGGCACGTGATCATCTCAGACGATCGGATCAACTACCGCGGCAAGCTGCGTGTTCTTGAGCGGCTGATCAGTGACAGGTGCTTGAACTCGGGACGGGTTTNTACCGCGGCAAGCTGCGTGTTCTTGAGCGGCTGATCAGTGACAGGTGCTTGAACTCGGGACGGGTTTACCATATTGACGACAGTTGGGAAGTACTGACAGAAGTACGTGATTCTCATCGGGTGATCCCAATTGGTATCAAGACCCACAATCGACAGTGGCGGATTGACGGGGTGCAGTATCTAGATAACATCTTCGAAGCCTTGAATTACGTCATTCGGCTGGACACTCAAGCCGTATTGCAAAATCAAAGCTCAAGTGTTGTCGGATAGCTCAAAGTGCACAGGCTCCGTTTTGGGGACGAAGGAAGTCGTCAAAAAGGGCACAAAAGGCAGTGCTTTGCTGGACTTCCACAGTGCACAGGCTCCGTTTTGGGGACGAAGGAAGTGCTTTGCTGGACTGCCCAAAGGGCCATCCTGTGTGGATTATAAGAAAAGTGTGCCATCATCCGGTGTTGTCTGCATTCTTTGCAGCTCACTGATTCCAAATAGATACAACCAACCAGTGTTTGTTTGCAGGTAACCCATCCGCTAGTGGGTGAGGGCATTTTGCTCGTGAGTTCCGCTTTCAGACATGCCAATGATTTCCGAAATCATGGATGATTCAGGGAAAGGATCAGAAGAAACTTAACTGCAAATTTCCAGTACATCACCTGAGATGATTCATGGGAGGGCCATGCATGTGCGAAAGGCATCCAGTAGTAAGAACTCTAGCAAGACCAGCCGGTCCTCTAGTTCTGGATCCTCCAAGTTTGCACATTCAGCTCCTAGACCAACTCCAATGGCACTCACACCTGCAGGGTCTCGTAGAAACAAAGGTAGACCAGGTTTGCCAATGGAAAGACAATCATCTCAAGGGTCAAGGTAGTGAATCACCATTACCTCTTGCACAGGTTTCGCACCGGGGAGTCGGGTCCATTGCTCCAATTCCAGTTCCAGCAGATGTTGATATGACTGGCCAGCCATCAGCATCGATCAATGTCCAAAATGTTCAACAGCATTACTATGACCAAAGGAACCTTAGTGTGACTGTTGGGGCAGATCCTCAAAGAGTGTTGGAACATGTTCAATCCGTGGAGTCCCAAGCTCACTCGATAGTCCGTGAGACCCAAAGGCAAGCAGAGCAGGTGGTTCATGAAACCAAATCCCATGCACAGCAGTATGTCCATGAAATCCAATCGCAAGCAGCCCATGTTGTTCAGGAGACCCAGAAAGATGCCGAGTTTGCCGTCCATCAGGCGCAGTCGCAGGCTGCATCCGTTGAAGATAGGGCCAATCAGGTAATCCGGGACATGAGTATAGGGCTGAGCTCACCCGAGCTCAAGACATTGCCAATCAGGTGCAACTTCATGCTCAAACCCAGTTGCATGAAGCAGATGCCAAAATTCAGCAATTGATGGCATTGGTGGAATCGCAACATAGGACTCTGGAAACTCAAAGGGTTGAACATCAAGAGACGCTGACTCAGGTTGCCGCGTTGCAAAATGAGGTGACCATGTTAAGACACTCAGTATCAACCCCAACTCCAGCGCAAGACCTAAATGGCGCGGTCAATCAAAAGGAATTGATGGGTGTGATTGAATCATTGCGTCAAGAGATCAGACAGGCTCAGACCAAGCCGGTTCAACCACCTGTGATAGTTCCAATAGCCACACCACCATATGATGCAATGTCAGCTTGTGCAGGATATCCTCCGGGACATTCACCAAAAAGATTCCCAGAAGCCCCAAGTCCATCTAAATCACCACCAAATCCAGCTCCCTTCAAATGGTCAGAAACTGCCACATCCATTCCGCGAGGAAGCAGCAGCTCGTCANTCACCACCAAATCCAGCTCCCTTCAAATGGTCAGAAACTGCCACATCCATTCCGCGAGGAAGCAGCAGCTCGTCAAGCTCTTCGTCAGGGGGGCCATCCGGTCCTCCTGGCAGAGGTCCTAGTGGTGGCGGGTCGCAGGGGGGCGGTTCACCCCATTCCCAAAGGGATTGGCACAGTGTTGGGGTTGGATCAGCAGATGTTCTCACAGAAGAATCGGTGTATAGGTATAAAGCCCTTCAATCGATCAAGATAGACAGTCTGCCGCAAGATGCTGGTGCATTTAGGGGATGGAAGAATGGGATCATTACAAAGCTGTGTTCTATCGATGTGACAGGACGTGACATAATCCTTGGTTGGATCTTGGAAGCTCTAGACCCAACTGCTGATCTCAATGCGAGTGCTTGTATGGCCATGCCACGACTAGAAGCGTACATCGCTGCAGTCCTTGCTGAACCGAAACATCTCAAAGGTGACTTGGGTGTTCAGTTTCAAGCATACTGTGAGCAGTGTCNCGACTAGAAGCGTACATCGCTGCAGTCCTTGCTGAACCGAAACATCTCAAAGGTGACTTGGGTGTTCAGTTTCAAGCATACTGTGAGCAGTGTCAGCAGTTCAGGGTATCTCCCAAAGGAAGATTTATGCTTCAAATGATTGCGAAACGTTTTCAACTGGATCTCAACCGTGGTGCCAACCTGACACAGCAGTCGTTGTTGGAGTTGTCATTGGATTCATATACCCAAGAGGGGCTCTCAAAGTTCATTGAAAGAATTGAGCTTGTGTTGAATTCCATTCCTCCGTCACATCAGCCGAGTGAGATGACAAAGTTCACATGGTTATTCAGTAGACTCAAGCCCTGTCGCAACATGCAACGCTTCATCGACCGCATCAAAGACGCACGAGAAGGATCTCATGTCAAGACTTGGGATTGGTTGTATGATAAGTTGAAAAGGGTAGTCATTGAAATGCGTGAAGATGCAAATGAAGAATCAGTCAGACGTACGCTTTCTCCAACCAAGCCCAAACAAGATCGACCAAAGGGAGATGGTAAGGGTAAGGATTTGAAAGCCAATGTTGCTGTTGACACAGATGACAAGGGTGAAAAGGCATTACCAGGTCCCGCAAAGCCGAAGCCAAAGGCCAAGGCTGACTCCAAAGGAGGCGGAAAGGGAAAGGAAGGTGGCAAACAGCAGCCAAAGGCTGCCCCGCCGAAGTCACAGGCTTCTCCACCAAAACCTAAGGCAAAGCCTAAAGCTGAGGCGACAGCGACCCAAAATCGCTCCTCAGTGCCATGCCTGTTCTATCCGAATGGAACATGCAACAGGGGTGAGAGTTGTCCTTTCTTCCATGACCCAAAGGCAAAGCCTGCAGCAAAGCCAAAGGCTACAGCTGCGACCAGTAGTGCCAAGGCCACAGTTGCGGTGATCTCAGCTGCACAAGGGGTATCGCGAGCCTCAGCAGTTTCATCGGCCTCACAAACTCATGCTTCGAGTGGTTTCGGGTGGGAGATGTTGCAAGCATCACTCCGTGCATTCGCAAGACCATTCATTGCATTGGCATCCTTGTTTTCATGCATCGGTCAACCGCAGTTGTCTGCACCCTGTGCAGCTCTGTGGGCGTCCCCTGCAGTTGTGTCACATAACAGTAGCGTAGCATTGAGTGCAAAGATGTCTGATTCATTCACACTGGAGTGGATTGCGGACTCAGGAGCAGGTCGAGACTTAGCATCCGAACGTGCATTTCTAGAGCAAGGGGTTCCCATGTCCTTTGTACAAAACTGCACTCAGTCCTGCAACCCAATCAAGTTCGAAACAGGAAATGGGACATATGTTAGTGACGCCTGTATTGAGATGCCGGGTTCAACGTTTGGCAAAGCCNATCAAGTTCGAAACAGGAAATGGGACATATGTTAGTGACGCCTGTATTGAGATGCCGGGTTCAACGTTTGGCAAAGCCTCGTTTCAGGTCATGGATGACTGTCCTCTTGTCAGGTCCTTGGGTAGGATAGTGGAGGAAGAAAAGCGGCCATTCATATGGATTCCTGGCAGTCAACCATTTTTTGGTCTCAATCCAGATTCGGTTCAAGTGACAGCTGATGCATCCTCCATCATNGGAAGAAAAGCGGCCATTCATATGGATTCCTGGCAGTCAACCATTTTTTGGTCTCAATCCAGATTCGGTTCAAGTGACAGCTGATGCATCCTCCATCATCAATGCAACACGTGTAGAAGATGGTGTACCAATCTTTTCTGAAACATTCACATCACCTTCATCCTATGCCCTAGCTGCTGGTAGCTCTGCCGAGCCTGATGTGCCAGGTCCTGCAAGGGAAATAAGGGATGACGTGATCGCCTCCGATGCAGGTTCAGAGGACGATGCTGAAGAGCCAGTGAATCGCTACAGGAGATTGGCAATAGAAGCTCAGTCACTAGAACACCGAATGTGTCATCTACCGAAAAACCCAACATGTCCCATATGTCAACGCTCAAGAATGTATCGAAAATCTGTAAGAAAACTGCGTCATGATCCGCTGACAGACAGAGGAGCATTAGAACCAGTGACTCACTTTGGACAGAGAATCGCTACGGACTTTATCGTGGTTCAGAAACTCAGTTCGGGCAAAGAACACGTAGTCCAGGTCATACGAGATGAACATAGTGGTTGGCTAAGAGCTTTCCCCCTAGCTAGGCGAGATACCCCAACTGTTGTTGGCAACATCCTTTCCTTCCTGGGATCTTCGTATGATCAGCCCTCTGTGATGGTGAAGTCAGATCAGGCACCGGAGACAAGAGCCGCATGCAAGCAACTTGGATGTGTTTTTGAGGGTTCACTTGAAAATAGGTTCCCCCATAACTCCGTCTTAGAGAGGGATATAAGAACCATCGAAGAGATTGCTCGTGCGTGCCATCTTCAAGCAGGATTTGATCTGATTCCTGGTTTGTGGACTCACTCTGTAGACTATGCTGCCACAATCATCACTGCCATGCATAAGCCTTCAGGTAAAGATCAGACAAGGCATTTCTTAGCCACAGGTGCTGAGTTTTCTGGTCGGAAGTTGTTGCTTGGACAGCTTGTGCATTATCGCGTAGATCCGTTGCAGCGAGGAAAGTTCGATGCTTCTACAAAACCTGGTCTGTTCTGTGGATATCGATATGATGCAGGTCNGCTTGTGCATTATCGCGTAGATCCGTTGCAGCGAGGAAAGTTCGATGCTTCTACAAAACCTGGTCTGTTCTGTGGATATCGATATGATGCAGGTCCAAACTCGTTCAAAGGTGTATACTATGTAATTGACTATGCAAAGGTCAAGAACAGGGATGCTAACTACGCGAAAGCTATTGCAGTCCCAATGGAAGAACTCTATGTTGAGGAGAAGGATCCCGTCCTGCCGTTGAAACAAGCAGCAGACACAGCACTGGCTACCTTCACCGATGCAGCTTTGGCTGACATCACCCCACTAGATGTCCCGTTCTCTAATGTCTCAATTGAGACAACCGCGAAGCGTAGTGAATACATCACCCTTGACCGTATCATCCACTTTGGTGCAACAGAGGGTTGTCGTGCATGCAGGTTTGAAGCACCAAATAGCAGACACACTCCCATCTGCAGAGCAAGGTTCAATGGACTGGTTCGAGCAGAGAAGATTGCAATATCTTCTGCGTCAAAGGATGCAGAGCCAAAGACTCCTGCACCTGTTCCTGTTCCTGAAACACCAGCCTTTGCTCCATTGACTCCGACCATCGCGGCTGATGAAGCTGCTCCAGCATCAAGTTCTGCAGGTATCATGCCAGAAGAACCGGAAGTTGACCCAGCATCCTTTTCGGCCGGTATAAAACCAGGTGAAGAATACAAAGAACTTGCTGGTTTAGCTGCAAGAACCAACAATGTGATCGATGAAGAGTTTCTCCAGAGCAATGCCAATAGGCGAAAGTTTCGTAGGATGAATTCATTGGCTGGTCATAACACCATCTTTGAATACGCCTGCTCAAGTGATTCTGCTCTAGGACATGTAAGTGCAGCCATTGGAGTCGAGTGCATCAGGTTGTCCAGAGACACCATTGATCTCGCAAATGCTACTCACGTTGATCAGTTGCTTCAACAGGTCGACTTGCGTCCAGGGGCTGATGGTTGGATCAGCTTGCCTTGCACCGACTACACATCATGGCAGCACATGAACATTCATCGACATGGTGAAGCATTTGAAAAAAAACTCCAAGAAAGAAGAAAGAAATCCAAAAAGATGTTCAAACAGGCCAAACGTTTTGCACGAAAGATCCTTGAAACTGGGGGTAGGGTTGCACTCGAATGGCCAGCTGACTCAGGTTGGTGGGACTTGGAGGAAGTCCAAAAGTTTGAACGTGAACATTGCTTCAGAAGAGTATACTTCCATGGATGCATGTTGGGGGTACATGGAAAAGAATTGCCAATCAAGAAACCTTGGTGTGTGTCAACTTGTGATGAGCGGCTGATTCAGATCTTTTCTCAGTTTCGCTGTGATGGAAACCATCAACACGAACCAGCAGAAGGTAGTCAGACCACTCAAACTGGGTTTTATACCACACAGTTTGTCACAGCCATCCTGGAAAGTTGGTTTCCCAAACAGGCATATCACCACATTCCCAATGTGTCCGCTGCCAATCATGCATGTGTGACAAAGAACTTGTCGCGAGCAGAATGGACAAGGGACGAACGTGGACTCAAGGCAGTTCAAGATGAAGCCGCAGGTCTCAGAGCGAACGGCACTTGGGATGACAGCAGTGTCACCACGTTGAATAACTTGAAAGCTCAAGCAAAGGCGACAGGTGTTGAGGTGAAGATAGCATCCCTTCTCACACTGTGTGGTATAAAGTATTGGGAATGTTCAAGTGACCAATGGAAGTATAAGGGGCGAATTGTTTACAGGGGAGATGTGATCAAAGACCAAAGTGATCAAATAGTACTCTTTGAAGACACTGCCACGTCTCCAACAGGGCTAACTGCACTGAACATCACGTTGTTCTATGGCATGTTGATAGGACACTCCACAAGCTGTGGAGATGCGATTCAAGCGTTTCTGCAGGCACCCTTGGAAGAAGAGACATGGATCATCATAGGAGAGGAACTTTGGTTACCAGCCTGGTTTGACATTTATCCTCGTGGCACTAAGTTGTGCGTGCGTCTCATGAAGAGTCTTTATGGCCATCCTCTTGCAGGAAAGCTTTGGCAAGAATACTTAACCAGTCGTCTCACAGCGTTGAATGCCGTAGAGCTCGAAGGGTTCCCTTCAAACTTCATCATCCCACGCAAGGGCAACAAACACTTGTTGCTTAATATCTACGTCGATGACCTCACAGTCAGCGGCGAGACATCCTTGCATGAAGAGTTTTGGAGAGAGCTTCGCACAATGATCAAAATTGAACCTGAAGTGCACCTTTCTACTGATGGGATCAGGATACTCGGACGTCTTCATCGCCTTAACAAAACCCAAACTGGGGCAACTCTAGATCTTGACATGCGATCGTATGCCGCTGGCATCGTCGAGTTTTATTGTGGCCTTTGTGGAATTGAGGCGACATCTCTGAAGCGCGTGTCCTCACCCGCTCTGCCTGAAAGTTCGATGACTGATCAAGAAGCAGAAGAACAAGGAGTCCTTCACAATCAAGCATCTAAGGTGCTGATGCGACTGCTCTGGCTTTCCCGTCTTTCAAGACCGGATTTAAGTTTCATCATAGGGCGTCTGGCTTCGAATGTATCCAGGTGGTCGAGATGGGACGACCGGCAGCTGTTGAGAGTCATTTCATACTTGCATCATACATCGGAGTTTGTAACTGTAGCATCTGTACAGTATAACTGCAAACCAGAGATACATGTTTACACTGATGCCGATTTTGCAAGTTGCCCGTGGTCTGCCAAGTCAACCACTGGCATTGTGATTTGCCTCGTGACGGGAGATGCCAAATGGCCAATTTACTGGCAGAGTA
>BGPT01001020.1:59737-77100 GCA_003297045.1 Symbiodinium sp. clade C Y103
CAGCATTGCTCGTTCAACCTCTGAAGCAGAGCTTATTGCCATGAGCTCAGCACTCTTTGGTGAGGTCCTGCAGATTCAGGATATGCTGCATTACCTCTTGGGCGAGCGACATGATGTATTCTTTCAACAAGACAATCAAGCAGTTATCAAAATAGTTGGAAATCAATACAGTGTGAAGCTGCGTCACTGTGGACGTGTTCATCGTGTGAACATAGCTTCTGTCTCATCTGTAATGACTGAGGAGGAACAGCAGGTAAGCTTGNACGAAGATCTTACCTCCTGCTCAATGGCCTGAAGCCCTCTGTCAGCTACAAGTTCAAGAGTACACCACGTAGTTATTTCCAACTTAGAAAGGTTGCAAAGCGACCATGGAATCGTGTGGTACTGTGTGTACCTACCTCATTTGTAAATGCATATGACACTTTATTCGAGGGGGGAGTTGAGAAATCACAGGGAATCCAGCCCCTTCTCATGTATAGCTCATACGTGTCATGTTGCATTGTCTCATTTTGCTTTTGCACCTTGTATGTTTGGCTCAAGCGCTGTGGAAAATAAGCTTGCGCCTTGCTGTGGTTGCATATTAGTCCAATACCGCTTGGCTGTGCGGTACTTGGATTAACTATATTAAATCATCTATTTTAGTAAACCCCAAAAAAGATGGGAACAATGATTTAGCAGTATTTTGGTGTACATAGGGTTCTACCAACTCCTTTTTTTTCGTTTTGGTGTGTTTGTTGATGAACTCCCATGAATTTCCTGTCCAGGAAAGCTCTTCAAAGCCTGGTCCCCAAGAGCTCATCGTCCGACGCGTCACAAGAAGTGGCTGCAGATCCCTCAGTGGCCACCATGGACCTGTGCCGCCTTCCAACGACGAAAGCGGAGCCGGAGAAGCTGTCGAAGACGGCAACTTGACAACAACAAAAGTCCTTGGGGGTTTTGAACCATGGGGGGATCCCCAAGTGACCATGGGTTTCAATGCTTGGTCTTGGTCTAATCTTGGATGATTGGGGGGGACCCCCATTTCAGGAAATTCCCCCATCATTTTGAGGTCCCCGTTGGAATTTCCTCTGAAAAATGAGGAGCCCATGTTAGTCACTTCGTTTCCAGTGGGATATGTTGAGGTCCAAAACAATGGGGTAATAAAAAACTACTCCCCAATGTGGAAGTCGAAGACCTTAATGCTTGAAGTATAGCACTTCTAAACCTAGCGCCCACATGATGTTTTTACTGCACTGACTTCACTGACTTCCCGCATGCGCGGCGGCCATGCAGTGTACATGTGTTTTGCAGGCAGAGATTGCACTCACTTTCAGGTTTGGGTGTATGTAAACTCCAACCTAGAATATCATAATTTTCCGACATAGTTGTTTTGGTACTTCGACTAACCCATTTTGAGGTTTTCCAACGATCAAACAGATATATCACCACAATTTCTGGCGTTCGATGGATTAATGATGATTAATGGATTTACCCCAACTTTTTGTGAATTGTGAATTTGGGAGAATGTCGATCACGAGTTGCTTGTTGGTGGTAGAATACACGTATTTGCTCAATGATGCAATGTATGTTTGTTTTTTTTCCGTGGAGTTATCACTCGTCCCTTCTTGGTCCAACCGAGGTGATCATGAAAGGCAAGGTGAGCCCGGTGGATGTGTCCATTTACCTGGCTTCTGAGATGAAGATGCTCGGTGCTGGTATTTGCGCTTTGGGTTTTTCCGGGTCATAGCGATGTCCATTTCTATGTTGAACAGGTCTCCAAGTGAGTCCATTCTAAAATCTTTTGCAGGGTGGCTCAACCAGTTGCAACTATCTCCTACCCTCTGGTAAACTAACATAAGTATGGAAAATCACCATTTTTAATAGGAAATCAACTATGAATGGCCATTGAATGGCCATGTTCAATAGCTATGTTAAATTACCAGAGGGTAACCCCAAAAAAAACACTTGAGACATCCCTTGGCTCGCTGCAGGACGCGTCCCATCATCCTGGACTCGGGCCCCGGCACCAAGCTGCTCTCGGGGAAGCTGAGCGAAGCCGACTACCGCGGCGAACGCGCCAAGGTGCTGAGGGACTCGGCGCCCCAGCGGCTCGGCTGTAGTGTTTGATCTCCATGATTTTGGAGGTTCTGAAAAAGTTGGAGGGCCTCAAAACCACCAAACTACCAGTCATTTGTAGAAAAAAATCCAATACAAATCCTATGTTTTTGTTGGAGGGTGGATAAACGTTAAGGTATGGCTGATGTGGTTGGCAAACATTAGTTTTTTTGCTGTCAATGAGAAATTCATAGGGATTTGGGCCACCAAGATCAGTTGATTGTGGACCAAGGTGTGTCACAGGTCCAACATGGTGAATTGGGGGGAAGATGTTCCTGGATGTTCAGAATGAGATTTGACGACCTCCAGTGATTCTTGCTGGAGAAACTCAAGATTTCTCCCAGTGGAACCACAATGTTTAGCTCTGAAATCTCACCAAGGATGGGCAACGTGGATCTGCTGAGCTTGTCCAAACCAAGCTTCGTGAGTGACAGCCACAAGGAGCTGCGATGCCTTGTTCTCCCTGCTTCGAAGAATGACGGCATTTCGTTGCCGGGTCCGTGTGGGTCCCAAGCATTGTCCAACTAATTACATAGAGCAATTCCGAGTCAGTATCAAGCCTATGATTCTAGTGTGTAGACATAAACATATATGATATTTATACAATAATATTTAATATAAGTTATAATATATATATATATTTATATTATATATATAATATAAATATAGATATAATATATATAATATATAATATAATATAATATAATATAATATAATATAACATAATATAATATGATATAATATAATATAATATAATATAAAATAATATGATATGATATGATATGATATGATATCATATAATATATAATATATAATAATATAATAATATAATATAATATAATATAATATAATATAATATAATATAATATAATATAATATATAATATATAATATATAATATATAATATATAATATATAATATATAATATATGATATATAATATATAATATATAATATATAATATATAATATAATATATATATATAATATAATATATATAGATAGATAATATATATATATAGATAATATATATAATATACATAGATTGCATGGATAATTAGATTACATGGATAGATGATACATATATGTTTTTAACATATGTATCTGTAACCCCTGGTGCAGGGCACCTGCAGCTCACAGTTGCGCCAGGACTACTTCAAGGCTGGAGTGGACATTTGCTGCACCAACACCTTGAAGGCGAATGCCTTCGGTCAGAAGGACTTCAAGACCCAGAAGTTTGTGACTGAGATGAACAAAGCAGCAGCACTGTATCTTGGCTGCACAAAGCATGGACATTAATGGTGATTTAATGGGCTTAATGAGATTTAATTAGTGGTGACTTGATAGTGATTTACTGGGATTTACTGGGATTCATCGTGATATGTTGTTTCCCAACATGGGGGTACCCCAAGTCACCATGGTTGTTTCAATAGATGATCCAATGACTTGGATGATTTGGGGTACCCACCATTTCAGGAATCCCCCAAATGTTGCAAACCAGGGAAGGGTGTTGGAATTGAAATTTTGATGGATACTTGTAGTGTGGTTTGAAAATCAGACCCCCGCAATACCCGGCCCAGTTGTCCTTTCATAGGAGCAGGGAATTGGAAGTTTTGCCCAGAAGATGTTGTTCCTCTTGCATTTTTATTGCATTCAATCCAAGGATTCTTTCACGATGCGGTGGATTGTGAGCAGAAAACTTCCAAACAAGCGGAAACTTCCAAACTTTCCTCCATATACGATGTTATTAGACTCCTTTCTAGTATAGCAGTCGCTTAGTATTGTATCAACATGTCATGCATTAATCCTCTGATGACCTATTAAAAGGATAGCCACATAAAGGCAACAGAGGCACCGATTTCACGCCCAGGTTGGCCAAGCGCGCAGCGGCGGAGGTGACGAAACAGGACGTCAAGAAGCCACGCTTCGTCGCTGGATTGGTAGGGTACCTTGGCCGAGTTGGTGGGTGACGACGAGGCCAAGGTTCAGGTACACCCTCGAAAAACCGTAGTCAGCTTAAAGTAGTCCATGCCTAAGGGCCGGGTGCCCCGGACCCACAGGCGATCCATACCCCCGATCCATACCCTCGATCCATACCCTTTTGAAGAGATTGAATTCATTTGAGACCATTTGTGTAACTCCTTCGGTCGATACGTCCGGATCACCGCGTTGCGATCCATACCTTTTTCTTGAGCCATAGCCATGTGTTTCATGCACCTGGCTGGAGTATAGCTTGTTAGTGGCAACATATTTGATATACTGAAAAGTTTCCAACCTTAATTATTCCCGTCAAATAGAGAATGTAATCCGGGAAGCAATTAAAGACACACTATTTTCATATATTTTCCTAAGAAGTACATGTGTGTTGGTGCCATGCAACTGCCTGACGTTGGCATCATGAGTGCGGCAGACTTTTGGCCACTTTTGGCCAATTTCCAGTATCCCACAGCCAATCTTCTGCCACGCAAGGCCATGTGAAGTGCGCACAAACTTCGATGAAATGGTGGAGGCCTTTTGCTGGCAATTATCCTGAACGAAGTGTCAGAGTGGAATTCCATGGTCAGGATTTTCGTGGAAGGAATGACCCATCTTTGAGGGTGTCCTGTTGTTGAACTCCAGGTTGCTGCTTGAGACAACCGAAACCACGGGTTGCGGAGGGGTAAGATCAACTGAGGCCTACACTGAGCAAATCAAAGGCTTAGCAGAAGGAGGAGCACAGCTGTGAGCTGCCAGGGTGAAGGGTTGTGATGTTTGAAAGGATGGTAAGGTATCATAGAGTCAGTCTTAATTTCATGGTTTCTGGTATGTGTATATATATATATAATGTATATACATTATAGATCATCATAGGTATTTGAATTGAGTTTTGGAAGTTTATTCTCGATACAAGTAGAGCTCGAGCAAGCCTGGTGAAAGTCTCCAAGAGGGGGAAGCCTATAATCTAAAGGAACAACGCCAGACCAGCTGATTGCCAAAGCCGTTGTTTGTGTCACCTTTCTTGAGGAAAATATGTAAAAGATGATCAGCCAGCCACTTCATTGGATTGGTTAATGGGATAATTTACAGGAAAGCCCATATATTTCATGGGAAAATCCATGGTTTCCGGTTAAGGTGTTCCCTTAAACCCAATGAGCCACTGGATTTTCGTGCTCCCATGTGCTTCCCATTGCAGGCATCGACCTACTGGCCTTGGAGATGCACGATGCGCGCTCCGCCAAGGCGGCGTTGTGTGCGGCCAGCGAGGTCTACCGGCAGATGAAGCAACGGGTACCGCCGCTGATCATCCACGTGCCTTGGGTGAAGGTTGGATGGTTGTTTAGTATAAAGCCATGTAAAATCTTTACTAAAGCCGTATATGAGCCATACAAAAATCATGAACCTTGGCGATTGAAGTCATCAGTTTAGCTTCTTTGACTACAAGAATTGGAATTTTCAAATGGATTGCACTTTGATCTGATGAGTTACTATTTGCCATGTGACCCTGGGCGATCTCGGTGGATTTGTTTTTCAAGTGGGTGTGTGTTTGTGTTTCATTGTGGGTTGTTAGCTGCCCATTTTGGGTTAGTATTTCTGGACGCAGAAATAAGGTGTCATTTTTGCGACCTGGAGCCAACTGCCCAGGGCCAGGAAAGACCATCAAGCGGTGTGTTTTTGCACGGGTCTATGTAGATGGTTTCAGCCATTTTCTCATGGTTTCCATGGAGGTGCCAAAAAATGAAACCAGGCGAGTGCCTCCAACCATCCTGAGGCCGTCATCGATCCCAACACCGGCCGTACCATGGGGGGTCAAACGGCCGACGCCTTCTACATCAGCGTGAAGCACGCGCGGCCACTGGCCGTGGGCGTGGTGGGTAGCAAGGTGTCCACCAGCTATGGCCAGTTGCTGCAACAGTGCGGCTGCTTCAGCAGCATGAAATCAGGTGGGGCAGAATTCAAGGTGTTGCTCTGTGTTTATCTTTGTTTGTTGATGGATGTTGGGAGGTGGCTTTGAGATGCAGAAAACAGGGAGATCCAACGGTGACAACTGCTCAACATTTTGGAACGTATCCGGGTGATGGGAGTGATGGCGCCAATGTGGATGATGGGATTTCCTCATCGAAGAAAACCTGTTTGTCAAGATCTCAGACCCCCAGACATGTTAGGTCCGCTATACTGATGTTCAGACATTTCGGTCGTTTGAAACATCACCACTTCCCTCATCATCAACATCATCATCTTCAACAATATCCTCAATATCCGAATCCGAAAATCTGCTGCCGCCTCCTCCTCATCATCCTCATCCTCACGTTCAACTTTGCCGTTTAATTGCGGTCCAACCTTTTCTTAATGCCCCCCAGCCCCTAGAAAAATGTGAGACTTCGAGTCAAACAGGTCCAGAAGCTCTGCAAGCCATGAAGGCCCAGGGAGTTGAACAAAAGTTGGGAACTGGAGGATGTTGAGATTTTTTGGTTTCTGGCGGTCCCCAAAAAGGTAGAGAAACAACATGTCCATACATTTCCAGCATGTGAGAGATGTTTTTTTCTCCAACATTTTCAGGTTTACAACTGTTCGATATTTGCGAGGTTGCTATACATGACTTCAACTTGTTTTTGCGAGGCTATGAATTTGAAGTTCTGGCTGAGCATGTCGGGATGGGTTCTGGGTATGTGCTTCTTGCAGACAAAGGGAATAAAACTGTGCTTCTCAAGGTATCTCAAGGTCCTGTAAATGTGAGTTGTGTTCACTTTGACAATTTATTATCTCAATCTCTTTGTCTCAAGGTCTACAGACGAAAATGCGAGGAACCTAAGAGACCTGCTACTCTTAGGAACTATAGTAATTTGCCCATAGCCATTGAACCCCCACAAAAACAGCGTTTTTACAAATCCCCCATAGAAATCCCAGGTTTTATCGACAAAATATCCATACATCGTTTAAATGCCGTGTTTGCTGACGATTCCCTATGAAATCCCATAAAAAAGAAACACAACCCTCCCCCATTTTTGCCCCATGTTTCCATGGTTTTCCTGCCAGCCTGGCGCAGGAGCTGCCCAACTTCGTGGGTCTGGGCCCCGAAGGCCTGCCGTCGAGCTTGAGCGCGCTGGGTGGAGTGCAACGCGCCACGCGAACGCTGCCAGAGGTGGGAAGATCTGAGGAAGTTTTTTTTGGGAAATGTTGGGGAAATTGTGGTGATAAACATTGAGAACCTCTTGGAATAGTGATAAGCAATTGGGATATTGAATGATATTGATAAGCTATTGGGATCTATTGGGACATTTATTCGCACCATTGGGAGATGTTGATGATACAGAATGATACACATTAAACACATTTAAACACTCATAGATCAGTAAATCATTGGGAAATTAAATGAAATTGAAAAACCATCGGGATATTGATCTCTTGGGAGATTTGGGAACACAAATATATTGGTATTGGGTAACATTTCTTGATGATATTTTAAACATTGATGACCTGGATGATAAACTTTGAGAAACCGTTGGGATATTGATAAACTACATTAAACTACTAAGAGTTTGGATGATATTGGGATTATACAGCCAAAACATTTTCTGGGTGTGAGATACTTGCAGTCAGAGTTGGATTTACGAAAAAATGTCAATCAGCCACTTGAGCTATGGAGGTATCAAGATCATCTTCCCATTGATCCCCCGTGTTTTCGCAACAGAGCCCCAACCTCTTTAGGTTGGTAGGCCACAGTTTTGTCGGTTGGTACGTAACGTTTACACCCCCAGTAGCATCCATTAGGCAGGTAGTTCAATATATCTACCCCAACAAGTAGTGGAGTTATATTTGCGAACTTATCCAGCGCAAATTAAGTATACTTCCCCATTTTTGATGTGTTAAATCCTCCATTTTGCTTGCTTAAATCATCTTAAATCCCATGTTTGCGAAGGTGAATATGTTCGGCTCAACTCCCTATGTTTCGGTTTTGTTGCTTCAATCAGTTCAATTCGATTCAATTTTGCTGGGTAAAACAGCCCCTTAAACTCCTTGGAATTCCTGGAATGGGAGGTGGAGGTTTCCCCAAATCATCCATATTTGTTTGGGATTTTCCATTATAAACAACCATCAATTTTTGGGTACCCCCATTCTAATCCATTTTAGGAAACCCCCAGGTCAAGAGCAAGTTGATGCTCTCGGGCCTCGAGAGCCATGTGGTGGAGAGCTTCACCCTGATTGGACAGCGTGGAAGCACCCGAGCCTTCGGACCCTTGGTGAAGCACCGCACCTGGTGGAGCGGTTTTGAGGGGTCAGGGTTACAAAACGTGGGGTGAAATCAGTTGTGATTTCAAATTATTTCACCAGCTATCATGGGGATTTTATGGAATTTAGATGATTTATAATGATGATTTGTAGACTCACGATGTGATAGAACATGGGGACTTTCCCATTGAAAATGGGGATACATTTCTTGGGGTATTTTATAACCGATGATGATCTGGTTGCTGGTTTCAAATATGTGTTTTTCTTTGTTACCATAGGACTCAGATATTTTGGAATGATCCCCAAATGATGAGCGTCTCTTTCAGACGATTCCACCCAGTTGTAGCTGTTCCTGGAATGGGGACTTCAGCACCCCATATTGTTGGGACATAATCACAACAAAAGGAGGAATTACAAAAGCAAGAATCTGGTAATTATTGTACAAACAGCTTGTGGAAGTGTGGTGAAGTTCAGCTGGCGTTAGGCCGTTAGGGCTCATATTTGTGCTATAATTACCCAAATTGGTTGGTTTGATGGCACGTGTGGTTGGTTTTTTTCCTTGGCACCACAATTTAATGCCAATTCGGACCAATATTGCTACTGTAAATGCGAATCGCCAAATATTCCACGCATCGACCCAGACTCATCATCTTAGCCTGATATGTTCGCCTGTTATGTTAGCCGTTAGCCGATGTTACAGTACTGCACGGGTCAGACTCATATGTTATGCCGGTGTCAAAGCTGTGACTTGAAGATCCAACTCCAGATGCAACCCGTTCTATCGCCACATGACCAGGCGGTCCGGATAATAATGATAAACACAGGTCAGTTCTTTATTCTCGGCCATATCTCAGAAGCATTGAATTTGCAGTATGACAAGGCGATCGTTGGGCTCTTTGCATTTGTTGCCCCAGGAAAGTTCAAGGAACTCATGGATGACTTCAAGTCCAACGGGCGCAGCAGTTCTTTGCCGCTTGGCTGAAGATATCTGAAGATCTAAACTTGAAGCTCATGAGGTTCAGAATACTAGAAAGGGGTATGGTTGGTGGTTCACCAAACTATATAAGTGGATTGTAACCCCAGTGAAAAGTTGGATATGCAAGGGCTAGTTCAGCTATACTGTACAGAACTACAACATGATTGATTCTGCATAGTTTTAACGGCCTCACTGCGACGTCGCTGGAAAAATGCTTAGTGTGGAAAACACGCCCCAAATGGCTCGATCAGGGTGTTTGCTAAGCAGTACTTTGAGCATGGCTCAGATCAGCCAGTATTCTGGTGATGGAATCCCAAAAACGAATCGGACATGTTAGGGTGTTGTTTTGACATGCAGGTATCCGAATGACACAAGACCGTGGCATAGTAGTACAACCTGCATGTGTTCTTAGTCATCCTACGCAGACGACCATATCTCCAACTTTTCTCCTTTCTTGTTTCGGTTTCTTGAACCCAACAAGGTTATGAAAAAACACATTCTGGAACAGAACCGCTTGATATAATGTCAACCCCTGATTGATAAACCATGATTGATTAATTAGGGGGATAATCCCCATTTAAGGACTAGATTATGACTCTATGACTATTCGGGGATTTTCCCCCTAATGAATCAAGCCATGGTTTATTCATCAGGAGTTGACATTATATATGACTATATATACACATTTTTTTTTGAAGTTCCACCCAGTGGAAACCACCAACCACTCCGCATATCAATTTGGGTGATCAAATATCTTTAGATACAATACCTGTCGATATCTTTCTTGGAAAGATATGTGTTGATTCGTCAATCATTATCAACGACATGTCTCGATTGTGTATACATATAGTATTAATATTCACCAAATATCGTACAGACTGATATTTTATTTACACTATATAATACTTTACACTACATTGCATTACATTGCATTGCATTACAGACATACAGACATATGACATACACACATACACAAAATATAAAGGCCATGGCTATTACTTGATATCCCCACTTAAAGCATGTATATACATATATACTATGTTATATTATATTACTTTACTTGTCTTATGTTTGTATTGATATCTGTGTATGATGATTCCTTCTGTGAGGTCCAAAGCCCTGGATCTTTGCGCAGCAGACAGCGACAACGGCGCTGACATCTTGGAGCCTTTGGTGAGGCCAAGTTAATTTGCTTGCGTTCAAGGGTGCGTAAGTAAGATGGTCAGTAGCATGACAAAATAAATCAATTATGTTGGTTTCTGGAGAATGTAGCAGCCAAAATATGACTTCAAGCATGTATTCCATTAGGAAGGTGGAGAATGTGATCGTAATCATTGTTATACACTTTTAAACATGCCATCAGACCCAAAAACATCTGAACATCATTTTGTTCAGCCGCAAAAGACAAATTTGAACAACTTTGGAGGGCTTTGTTTTGAAAGGCCTGACACAGAAACGCCGAGTCGGCCTGAGGATATTTGCGTGGATGGAGTGGCCAATGACGGTAGCAACCGTGGCAGCAAAGTTCCTAGGTGCAGTTCAGTCATACACTTGGAATTTGTATTGTCTAATACATTTTGTTGGCTTGAACACTACTGATTACCATTACTTCTCCACCCAGATCGAATACGAGTTCAAGTTTTAGCAGGGTATCAGCTAAGATGGATTGACTATTCTTATTTTTTGCAGGATATCAGCCAAGCACCTTTCAGGTTCTTATGAACAAATTCACCACCCTTTGCGATGCTGATCCTCGAGTGGCGAAATCTCCCATGATGATCTGTTCGTCAGATTGGAAGGTGGTGAAGGAAGGCTGGATGGCGCCAGACCAGACTGGTGCCAATGGTCCAAAATACAGATGCAGTACGCTCTGATAGTTTCACATAGCTACTAGTATGGAAAATGGCCAATTCAAAAATTGTGATGTTCCATAGCTATGTTAAATTACCAGAGGGGAATCCCCAATAAGATTCAGAAAAGGTACTCCGCAGCATGTGGGATAGGACGCCACTTGTGCTGGAATCTGACTTCAAAGTATGACTGGTTTGAAGTAGCGCACTTTTAGACAAGACCATCTTCACACCTTCGACAAGAGCTTTCCTGCTCATACACTAGCGAAAGACATGGGTGCCCATCCCATCCATGCTTATAAAGGGTTTTGCTGCATATTGAGAGCTAATGACTTGCCGGAATAAACCATAACTATCCATAATTCATCATAAATTCCATCACATTTTCATTACACAATCTGTATCCGGATCTGTCCATCATAGTTCCTGCAGCCGTGCTGCCCCCCTCCAGGTCTGGGGAACCTGCAGGGCCGTTGCATCGTCAACGCCCTTTGCTTGATGGTGGGTGAAGATGAATTCCTACAACTGGCCAAGGATCTGGGGATGGGTCGAAGCCTATTATTATCCATTTTAATGGGATGAACATCCATTTACCAGCTATTTTGATGTTCACTAGGTACCAGGGTTTTGACTTATAGCCATCTGACCTCAGTCAAGGGTCGACCTTGAGTAACTGGAGAACTGATGATCAGGGGACTTTTGTGGGGACGAAGAAAATATCGGAATGCTATACATTTCTTAGCTCTAAAATACCAAATGAATGGGGGGATGAACACCCAATGGCCCATTGCTATTTTGGTGTTAGGGGCAGGGGGCTTTGTTATATCGCCATGTTCCTTGCTTTCTATCACTAGACGGCCCATGTTGAATGAGATGAACCTTCTCCAACCTGCACACTCGTGTCCGGATGGACGCCACTGCAAATATCCCATTCGCTGCCATGTTTTGAAGATGCGGTTGAACAAGTGACCTGTTGCTTCTGATGGCTACATTTGCATGTAGATCGTGTGACTCATGTGAACCTTCAATGTGGTGAACACCAAAATGGATTCTTGAACTGGTTCGTTCAGGTCTATTCCAAAAGACGGTACGATGAGGTCATTGGGTATAGTTGATTTGGTTAAGCACACCGTTGGATCTGGGCTTGGGACTGACTATGCTGGTGCTTTTTCAGGAGACCATGAAGTACGGAGCGGCACTGGTGGTTATGGCCATTGGTGAGCAGGGCCGTGCGGTGACAGCCAAGGACAAAGTCACCCGGCTCCGCAGTTTCTTCAAACCTACTTCCATTGGAGCTAGATCTGGATCCATTCTGGGGAAAAATGTGAAATCAGTGGCGAATACCAGCAATGGAACTAAGTTGTGAGACCTTTCAAAAATGAATAGAAACGGAATATTTGAATTGAATCACTTCAGGTTTTTCACGTGGACTCGAATATCGTGGTATGGGCATGTCTCAACCTGATTGGTCGCTTTACCTTCTGTTGGCAGTGAAGAGGATAATCCACTATCAACCAACAGTGCGCAGGGGTAGCTGAGTCACTGGGATGAACTTCGCAAGACTCAGCGAGTTTCTCGTGTGGTTTTGAATTCGGAGTCATCAAAACTCCACTGGATTATGGTCATTTGCTATGAACAATGGCCATTTTTTGGGTGGTTCGATTCCCATTTTCAGACACCCCCAAGTTTCTGCTACCAAGGTAGCCTTACTTCAGAGGAGCTATCGTTTGCTCAGGCAGAAACTGGACTTCCCTGCGGAATCTTGGTGACAGTTGTGGTTGTTGTGTATCTATACATATCTATAGTCATCCTGGAGGAGATATGATAATACGGGAATTTCAATCAACATTCAAGAAAATGAAGTTACTTCTGAGAAACCACATAATCTATCTACTTGGGGGATGATTATCATATTATGATATCATGGCACGGTTGTTGACGTTTTCATGGAGTTTTGCAGCCCACAACAGCTCCGTGACTCCCCGGCAGTGACTGAGGAAGACATCATTTTGGATTGTCATCTCCAGACCTTGCGACACGATGAACATCCCATGGAGGCTGTTAAACGCTGCTGCGTTGACAACAGGATGCACCCTAAATAGTGCCAGTGACGGCTAGTGACTGCTAGTGATGTATATGGTTATTATTTTGGTGTCATTAAAACTATTGATTACTGTTTTATTACGGTTCTTTTGTGTTGTTGCTATTGATCATTTGATTGTGCTGAACTATCTTGATTCACACACATCACCGGGATTATATGTATATTTAGATATAACGTTATATAATTATGTAATTATATATATATATATTTATATTTATAACTATATTATATAATTAATACATGCATATATTTATCGCGCACACATTTCAACATAGATCCGAGCCTCAAATTCTTCAAAGCTCAGAACTACTAATATATAGACTATAATTTTTAGATAGAGGTAATTAGTGTATATCGAGTTTTCTACCATTTTGCTGGGCATTTTTTGAGAGGTGATCTCCGCCATGGGCGACCTGAAACGGCTCTGTCCTCGTGCCCAGCTGACGGTGGGTTTGAGCAATCTGAGCGCCGCCTTCGGCCGCCTGGGGAAGTTGCGGGAAGCGCTACACAGCACCTTCCTACAACACGCCGTGCCCAAGGGTGCCTTGCGAGGGGGGGGAAGTTGGAAAGATGGGGAAAGATGAGGAAAGATCATTAGAAATGCAGCATAGTGTATTCTATTACTATATAATGTAAACTATATAGGTCTAATTATATGTCTTTATCACTCAGGAATCAGTGGAGTTGCTGAGTTAGATTGGGCCCGGGAACTTCGTTTTTGGACTTCCAGTTTGAGCCATTGCGGCGGGGTGAGCACATCCTTTGCTGTGCTGATAGCATTGCTAAGCTGGATCTGTGGTGCGGCAGTGGGCTTCTGTGTGGCAGCAGTCCTGATCTCTCCCAGCTGCCGCAGGATCCTTGTCTTTTTGTTACAAGGGGCCTTGGCTGTGCTTCATCCCACCATTCTACCAAGTACTGTTTCCCTGCGGTCTCGTTTTGGTGAGTATAGAGACTAGTGTATGCCCAGTGATCGTGAAGTAGACGAGTTAGCCTTGAACTTGGGGGATTTGACCATTACCATCCGCCGGACTCAGAGCAGCGAAGCTACTTCTTCAGCAAGACCTTCAGAAGCTACCCCTGCATCAGGTGCAAGCGCAGGCCTTCAGGCCCCAGTCGCAGCAGTCCCTTTGATTGCTCGTGCTGGCTCTANCTTCAGCAAGACCTTCAGAAGCTACCCCTGCATCAGGTGCAAGCGCAGGCCTTCAGGCCCCAGTCGCAGCAGTCCCTTTGATTGCTCGTGCTGGCTCTATTCAGGTTCCCAGTTCAGGTGTTTGGAGTGCAGTTTGGATCGAGGAGTTGTTGGGCGCGACTTCTGCTGATAGCATTCTCCGTGTTGATCTGGCCCCAGTCCGGCAGTTGGAGCGGCGCATTCGTGCTTCTTCCGGTTCCTGGACTCCCTTGGCTCGCTTGGGGCGCGCTTTGAGGGCGGGATTAAGTGCTCGGCGCGAGTTGGCTGGCGGTGACTTTGCTGGCACTTTCGCTCCTGGATTGATTCTGCAGAACCGCATCTACGTGGTGTTGCGGGGCATTGATCAAGGTGTGGCTGGTTGGACTGAGGATTATTCGGTCTTTGCATCTCATTCTATTGCTCCTGGGGGGCACTTTCATCGAGAGTGTGTTTGTCACGGCTTTCCTTCAAAAGCTGAGGCGGAAGCCTACTGCATCGGCGCTGGTGAGCCATGGCCGTTGCAGCTGGAAATGCGGCGATGACCCGAGAAAGGGTGCTAGCTCTCCTCACCGCAGCGGGAGATCAAGGGCCACTGCCTGCTCTGCATTTGGTGGTGCGCAACAGCGAAAATGTAGACGTGCGGGCTGTTGGCTATCTCTTGAAGATCAGGTCCGGAGGCTTCATGGTTGCTTTTCCAGTAGATGCTGCCGTGGAAGCGCACTTCGAGACGTTGGCCCAGGATGGAGTGGAATTAGTCGCCACTCACCTAGAGGAGGTGGAGGCCGAAACCACTCGTGGTCGTCTTGTAGGAGCTGCTCCANCTTCAGCAAGACCTTCAGAAGCTACCCCTGCATCAGGTGCAAGCGCAGGCCTTCAGGCCCCAGTCGCAGCAGTCCCTTTGATTGCTCGTGCTGGCTCTACTCAGGTTCCCAGCTCAGGTGTTTGGAGTGCAGTTTGGATCGAGGAGTTGTTGGACGCGACTTCTGCTGATAGCATTCTCCGTGTTGATCTGGCCCCAGTCCGGCATTTGGAGCGGCGCATTCGTGCTTCTTCCGGTTCCTGGACTCCCTTGGCTCGCTTGGGGCGCGCTTTGAGGGCTGGCTTGAGTGCTCGGCGCGAGTTGGCTGGCGGTGATTTTGCTGGCACTTTCGCTCCTGGATTGATTCTGCAGAACCGCATCTACGTGGTGTTGCGGGGCATTGATCAAGGTGTGGCTGGGTGGACTGAGGAATATTCGGTCTTTGCATCTCATTCTATTGCTCCTGGGGGGCACTTTCATCGAGAGTGTGTCTGTCACGGCTTTCCTTCAAAAGCTGAGGCAGAAGCCTACTGCATCGGCGCTGGTGAGCCATGGCCGTTGCAGCTGGAAATGCGGCGTTGACCCGAGAAAGGGTGCTAGCTCTTCTCACCGCAGCGGGAGAGCAAGGGCCCTTGCCTGCTCTACATTTGGTGGTGCGCAACAGCGAAAATGTAGACGTGCAGGCTGTTGGCTATCTCTTGAAGATCAGGTCTGGAGGCTTCATGGTTGCTTTTCCAGTAGATGCTGCCGTGGAAGCGCATTTCGAGACGTTGGCCCAGGATGGAGTGGAATTAGTCGCCACTCACCTAGAGGAGGTGGAGGCCGAAACCACTCGTGGTCGTCTTGTAGGAGCTGCTCCANTTCGAGACGTTGGCCCAGGATGGAGTGGAATTAGTCGCCACTCACCTAGAGGAGGTGGAGGCCGAAACCACTCGTGGTCGTCTTGTAGGAGCTGCTCCAGTTTTGCTGATCGATGCCAGTTGGGACATTGTGGACCACTTTTTGCGGGCATCCGTTCTTCGTGGTGTCCAGTCACACCAAGCCATCAGACTTCGCAGCGGAGACGCCGTTTGCAGACCTCGACGCGCCTCTGCTTTGGAGGCTGCAGACAGATGGATCACCCAGGTCATGGACGACGACACTGCCGGCGACTATGTGACTGGCGACGAGATGACGCCCGAAGAGCTGCTGGCTGCAGGCTTGTCCGTGGAGTTCCAAATGGCACCGAACCAGAACCCTCGATGGCAGCTGCGCCGGATTTGGCAGCGATTCTCAGTCGACTGGGCTCTTTGGAAGCTTTGGTGCGCAGCAGTGCCAGTGCGCCCGGCGTGTCTTCAGCATCTGCGCCGGCCCGTGGTCTCCTCGCGGGGTCAGGCGAAGTGACCGACACTGCAGCAGGCTTGGAGCGCCTCCGCCGTCTGGCAGGGGCGGGGCCTACTCGTTTAGCAGCCCACGAGCGTCTTGCCCGCGAGCAGCGGCCCGAGCAGGTCATGGAAGCCCTACAGCAGGAAGCAGGTCTGGGAGCCATAGAAGAAGACGAGCTGCCAGCTCCAGTGGCAACGGAGGTGGCACCAACTGGAGATCCTTTGCAGCAGCTCCTGCATCTTCAGATGCAGCAGACGGCCATGCTAGCCAAACAGTTGCAGGTGAAGCAAGTGGACCCCATTCAGGCCGCGCTTGGTGGCTCAGAAGGATCTGGTGGGACAACATCCGGAGTCAAAGGATGTCTTGCCAGGGATGCGTTCCTGAAGCTTTCAGAGGACCTAGCCAAGATCGCAAGCACCGCCGAGGCAAATGCGGCGACAGACTTGGGCCTCAGTTCACACCAAGTCGGCCCTGGGTTGATGAAAGATTACTTGGAACGCCGGGTGCCGCTGGGCGAAAACCGTCTCCTGACCCAGGTGGGCTATCTCTTCGCCTCAGCTTGGGAGATTGGGGTGAAAACAAACAACACCGACCTCAAGGGGTTCGCAGCCCGGGGCATGACATATGTGGATCAGACAGCTCTGGATGGCGGGAAGACCGCTCTGAGCTGGCTTTTGACGAGTTTGCCCGAACCCAATTATTCTTTGGTGCAGCGGAATCGACAAAGGAGTCAGCTAGCGCCTTTCTCCCGGCTGGCTCAGGCACCCTGGGTGGCTGCAAACATCAGCTATCTGCGAGACTT
>BGPT01001020.1:81472-111919 GCA_003297045.1 Symbiodinium sp. clade C Y103
GCAGATATACACAGCTTTCCATTCTTTTCCAAGCAGCTGCTTTTAGATATCATGTTGGCACATGGGCAACTTTGCAACTCGCGGGAAAAGCAGAGTGATGTCTTTATCACTCAGGAATCAGTGGAGTTGCTGAGAAAATCTCGGCCCGTACCCGCCTCCCGATAGCTGTGTGACCAGCTGAGTGGCTTTCTGCCGTAAGGTGGTCTTGATGTGCAGATATACACAGCTTTCCATTCTTTTCCAAGCAGCTGCTTTTAGATATCATGTTGGCACATGGGCAACTTTGCAACTCGCGGGAAAAGCAGAGTGATNGCAGATATACACAGCTTTCCATTCTTTTCCAAGCAGCTGCTTTTAGATATCATGTTGGCACATGGGCAACTTTGCAACTCGCGGGAAAAGCAGAGTGATAGTATATATTTCAACTTTTGTGTGTGTATATTGAATTGGATCGATCGATTTATCAATCTATTGTCTCCATCTATTTGTATATCTATATCTAGTCTATTAAAGAGATACCCTGCATTGTGTACTTCATAATGTCATAGTACTTCATAGGGTAAACATTGCCAGTTCGATGTGGAAAACCCACCATAAATACAGTATCCATAAATGTAGATCATGTTCCTTTTCCACTGGACCTGACCTTGGCCAGGTCTCAACATGGCCTTGGCACCTGCGGGGCGCTTGCCACTCTATGGGGATTTGGAACAAGAGACGCGTCAGCTCTGTGAAGACGTGATCCTCAACAGCCAAAAGGATCAGACCGCGCTGAAGCGCTTCATGGCCTTCCTGAACTTCCGTCACTTGGCCGCGGCCGGGTCCGGCGACATGGTGAAGGGTAGGGAAAGAACCAAGGGGGAAATGAATTGGGGCTTGGTCATCCATGATGATTGGGGTTTTGCTGATTTTTGCCGCTGAAATCCCCAATTTTGGGAACCAATTCCATACTGTTCGTAGTTCACTCCTGGGTCATTTTGCTGGTGAAATTCCCCATTTTTTGGAACCACCCAATGCATCTCGTCTCACAGGCAGTGGCAATACGGTGTGTCTTCCACTGCAAGCGGCAGATGCGCATGATGCCGGTGCTTGGTGGACCCTGCCGGAGTGTGGCTTGGATCTTGACTTCTACGATCAATAAGGATTGATGATCCAGATGAATGGCTGGTTATTGATCATAGAATATGTTAATCTATGTTAATCTATTATGATCCATGGATCTTGATTAATATGTTAATCTATGTTAATCTTGATTAATGAGATTTAACCAGCATTGAATACTAGCCATTGATGAACAGGGACTAATAGCCACTGATTAATCATGACGGATAGGGATTTAATGTGGTTCAATGATCAATGGGAATATTTTAGAGGGCCCTCAGATTTTATGGGGTATATAACCAATCATTACATCATGTTCAAAACCATTGTTGGTTGATGGGACAACAGAAGACTGCCCATATTATCTTTCTTTCCATAGAAACATGCAGCCCAGAAAAATAGAATAGTTGTGAATTGTTGGAATCTTGGGAATTATGGGGTAAATATGATCAACAAATCATCCTGAAAACATGTTTCTATCTTATTGGGGCCTATAACTATATAGATTACTGTGCGCCGCAACCCCAAAGAGATACTGTAGAAAAGCCTGTTGCCATTATAAATATTTTAGTAGGATTAAACTTTTCTATCTGTCTTTGGGTTGCTATATGGTCTATCTACCTAAATAGACCACTTGGATCCATTTGGGGAGGGTAACCAACACTAGGATGGTACAACCTGCACCAGTTGGCAATATGGGGGTGTCTGAAAATGGGATACACCACCAAATTGCCATCTGAATGAGGAAAATGGTGATAAACCATGGGATTTGGGGGTATACAATTTTCAGACAGACCCCAAAAGATCTGATTTGTGTTATGAGTGAAAGACATGAGTACCGGAGAGCCAACCGGGAGAATCCTCCGAAACAACATTCCTGGGCCAAGGCCGCTGTATCAAAAAGTCACCCCTTCCATAGGATGTGCAAGTATTTTCATTATTACATTCTGGTAATCAAACTATGGCTTGGGGGAAAATCACACAGCTAGTTCGATGATCTTTGCGATTTAAAATTACAGTAAACATTTATTTTGGGGAAACCTCTCAGCTGAAGCAGGCAAAGCGGCGGGCAAAGAGGCACAGAAGCAATACCTGGAGAAGCGAGGTCCACTGCCAACGGCCGCGCAACAGAAGGCATACTGGAGCGTTTCTCGGCACAGAAACCAGGGATTTGGTCAAATTGACAACAGGCTATTCCATCGGAAAATGATGGAAAGCGACACTTTATGTGTGAACATTGGAGCTATTAAGTGTGATTTGGTTCTGTCCAAAAGTTGAAGCTTGTTGGAGGTCCAGACTATATGCAGGTGACGGATGTGATCCGTGCTTGTCATTTATCAAGACAGAGAATTGCTAGTGCTGTGAACCAGGCCAAAGAAGACTAGGGGAACATGCTGCTATTCCTTACAAAATGGATGGGAGACCTGCCACCTCTGCTTCTTTACATAGAGGAATCTGATGATTCCATGCTGGGGTGACGGCCCGCCCCACATCAGGATACTTGACCATAGTTCAGACGAAATACCCCCATTTGGATGCTTAAATCATCCAGTTTCCACACGTTCTTTCTGATTCCACATATGAGTCCCCACATATACAAAAATAAACATGTGTAACCATGTGTATATATGCACATATGTATCATGTTTACATGTTTCCGCTGTTTCCCAACTATTTGCCATATTTTCGTGCAGATGTACTATGGGTCAAAGTTGGATGTCTGCTAAGGCAAGACCCATATTCTGTTTCTCTTGTTCTATCCTCCGGAGGACCCCCCCCTTGTACCTTCCATCTAAAATCAACGGTTTCAACATGATTCAGCCATCAATTTTCACCGTGTTGCATCCCCCAAAAAGATGCCGAAAAGTCATTCCAGGATGGTTGTTGACGATGTGTCCCCCATAATTTCTAGCTTTCCAAGCTAGAACATGCTATTTTCAGCATCTTTTTTAACCAAAAGAAACATGGAATCCTCCAACAGATCAGCAGCATCCAGCCTCCACACTGGCACCAGGCCCAGAAGCCGGCCTTCGTCTCGGGCGGCAAGGAGGTGCTGCCGGAGGCGGGCTGCGAACGGCCCAAGCCTTGCCGGGTTTCCGCCGGAAGCGGCGCAACGCAACAGGCGCAGTGGGGAACGGACCTTAGAGGTTTTCTGGAAGGGAAAAGCACGAAATGTTGGGAAAAGTGGCCATGACAAGCTATGACAATGTTATTACTGTATAATTTTGGTAGTTAGCCGGATTTGAGGAAAAAAATCATCAGTAAAATGCAGATGTTCATCAACCTTGGTGTAAGAGGTTTTGATCCGCACCTTAGGGAAATAGTTGGGGCCAGCTGGGGAAATGGGGAATACTGTCCCTCCAAATTATGGCCATCAGTATGGGGAGAATGGTAATTCATCAGTGGATGTGGATGTGTATATGGTTTGTCTGAAAATGGTGCTATTTCTTGGGTCTTCTATGGTTTACCCCATTTTTGACACATCCCTGTAAGGGATAGGTGTCAAGATCAGATCTATGATACCATTTTTGAGGTCATAAATTTGGAGGACATATGTAATTTTGGAGTTACAAACCCAGCCAAAGCCTTGGGAACTGCCCAACTCATACTTTCCTTTTTGAAAGCAGACAACAAAAACACATTGTATTTCCAGCGACCAATAAATATGTTACCAAATGCCAACATGTTTTGGATGTTTTGGCCCGAAGCCAATGAACTTCTCTTGTCATGTTTTTTCAGTACCCACCAATACATGGGGAATTCTGGGCCAAAATTCAGGGTGCGCCCCCCATGGGTTTGTTGCTGCAACTGGATCCAGGTAATGAGTGCCTTGCAGAGTGGTACAGCGATCCCGTACACCACCCTGCTGGGGCAGCTCAACACCATGTTGAGTGCCTTGGCAGGACGCGGGCACCAGGTGAAATCGCCCACATGTGTAGCATTCATCAAGCGCCCAGCTTAGACTCTTGATGATCTTGATGGTGTGTTCTACTCTCTTTGGTCCAATGGGATCTTTCACAATCAGAATCAATCCCAGAGTAAGGAGAATAATCATGCCCATCAAGCAACAATAGGGTCATCACCAGTTTGGGGTGATTCACCCCATTTCTCGTTTCTTGATTGGGACACTTTACTTCAAGGGTACTCTGCAGGAAAGCCCCATATTTGACCGTTAAATCCATGGTTTCCCCTTCAACTAAAAAATAAACCATTGATTGATCCCAGACAAAACTTTTGGCGGGATCTCTCCGTGCATCCGAGGCCGCAAAGTGCTGGTGACCGATGGCCCCATGGGGCCCTCAGAACAGCTGGCAGGGCAAGACGAAGCGGCCTTCCGTGGGCCCCAGAATCGATTCCCTGCCACGGCAACGCGGCGAAGCTTTTTGCGGATGGCACCGCAGATGGGGATGGGCTCACCTGTTGAATTTTTGGAAAAACGTGTGGATGAGTTCATTTTTCCATACTTTCTATTTTGATGTGTTGCAAAACAAGTACTTTATGCTGTCTTCAACTAGCTGCTAGACATCTTTGGATGTGATCTGAACTGCATTATATTATATATTGCACTTGATTTTGGTTTCCGTAGATTCAGACCACCCTGATTGTTTTGGAGGTTCTGAACAGCATTTAACTGCTGAATCCAAAGCTTGAAACTTGAAATTGTAAATTCCAAGATCGTAGCCCTGTGAGAAGAGCCCAACATGAGTAGTGCTCGCTGTTGGGACAAATGATGTTCAGACTCTTGATGACTGGGTAAGAGACCCTCATGAATTCGCATGAATATAAAGAATGAATAGAGTCATCAAACCTGTAGGCTACCCATGTATTTCAATGCCATTGTCGCATCTCACTGTCACTGAATTGTTGAGTTGGATAACCCCTGACTGATGTGGCTGTGCTCAGGCGAAGAACAACCTGGACCTCCTATCCATCACCAAGCCGGATTTGGTGCTGACTCTTGCCAAAGTTCAAGAATTGGCTAAAGGGAAAAACGACACACGTGAAAGACTTATTCCGTTGGCAAGTCCTTGATTTCTTGTAGATTTTCCCTCAAAGCAACCCAGTGACAAAGGGGAGCGTTGGGCTCAATGGGCATATAGTTCTGTCGTTCCCATGTGGCTCATGACCGTGCTGGCGGCTCTTGTCCTTTTGTTGTGCTGTTGAACCTTGATAAACCCATCAGTATGGTGGTTCCCTCGCTGGCTAGCATGAAAACAACCAATTTGTAGTAGGCATTGCAGATGAACATGTGGTGATTTGCTTTTTGCAAGCAGACTATGATGTCGTGATGTGGCATCTCAGGAATGCACATCGCGCATTGCTGAAAGCAGGTGCAGACATCATCAGGCGTGGGTAAATCAAACATGAACAATGTAACAATGAATTGGAGATTTGGAGCTTGTTCATTTTATTGCAACAATGTGGGCTATGTGGAATCATCCAAAACATTGTTCCTTTCAGGTGATGGACTCTCCAAACATGTTCCAATTTTTCATTGTTTTTTCTTGAAGGAAAAACTCTACAGCAAACAATGGGTTTATGGGGTGTTCAGCCGTAAATTTCCTTGTAAAAGCCACCATCCATTGATTTGCCATGCCCTCGCAGGACAAACACGCGAAACGGTGATGGCTTATGTCAAGCTTTCTATGGCACAGAGGATGCCACCTACGAACTCAACAAAGCCGCTGCGACCTTGGCCAAACAGGCGCGGGGGTCACATAATAAATGAAACGGTATATATAATATGATATAGTTATTAGGTACGGTGTATATATATATATGTATTAGATGATATTACATGTATTGAATTATATTGATTCCGAAAATCATGAATTATGGTTTGTTAATGCAGCCAAACAATGCCAAACATGAATATGAGTCATTTTGTACCTATTATCTACCAGTAAATCTATCCTTGTATACCATATTCTATACCCATACTCATATGATCCCAAATATGTGTATATATATATAATTACACAAATCATTCATTGATGCCTTGATGCCTTGCGCAGGCCGTGACCGAAGCCGTGGGTCAATCGAGCACACCGAAGTTCGTGGCGGGAGTCATCGGACCCTCCACCGGCAGCCTGTCGTCATCGAAGACGAAAACCACCTGGGATCAGATGGTGAATGGCTACCGACCTCAGGCCTGGCAGGAAGATGAATTGCGGAGGTAGAAACCACGGTCAAAACCTGTATAAATACAGATATTTTGATAATACATTGAATAATGAAAGACTATATATCTACATTATGTAGGTATGTCTCTGTATAATATATATATATATATATTCTATGTATCTTGTACATGTATGCACTTGTACATAAGTACATGATATTTTGGCTGGACTCACCAGCCGGGTTTTTGTTCAGCGCCCGTCCAGGTCCGCGGATTGGTGGAAGGTGGATCTCACCTTCTTCTGTTGGACTTGGTCTCAGATACCTCCAACGCCAAGGCTGCAGTCTATGCTATCCAGGAGACGGTTGACAGGTGATCTTTTTTGTGGATATAATGGGATAGAATGGGTGTGTATACATATATATATATGTATATACATATATATATATATACATACATATTTATATATATATGTATGTGATATAGACAGTATATAGTTAGATATTGTGGGATTAATTTAACTAATATTATATAACTAGTATGACTTTAGTTTAAACAACCAAGTGTTTTATGGCAATATCATGGGATATAAGCAACAGTATGCTATGGGTTTGCCCCAAAACTGGGCATAGCCCAAATGCCAAACTGTTTGACAGTCATACAGAGGGTGTATAGGTGTACAACTAGCCATTTTAGGGGCATGTAGTAAGGTTATCATGGGATATATGACTGATAGTGGTATGTGTGAACATGTTTGAATAGTTTTGAATATATATGTATATATGTATATATACACGTTACTATGCAGGTGTGTCAGAAACTGGGATGTACCACCCCAAGAATGGGCATTTTGATTTGGGGAAACTTATGATCGGACAGTCGAACGGTGGATGGAATGGGGTGGCCGAGTTTCAGACAAACCCATAGAGAGAGAGAGATGGGGAGAGACAAGATCAAAGAATGTGGGGATTATTAAAATATATGTAATGTATGTACATATCATATGATATAGCATGATGTATTCAGCAAAACATGTTCATGTGTCATGTGTGTAGAATGCAGAAAACGGACCTTTGAGAAACCGGATTCAACTCGATTAAATCAAGAAATGATATGTTATTAGAGCAGCAGATATGATGTGCTCAACATCAAGAATGGGGGACGTGCTGAACACCTATGGTCCCTGCTGATTAGGGAATAAACATCCACAAAATCCATTTCTTTTTGGTATGAAAGCCTGAAGATTGGAGGCTGAATAGACCCATTACCTATATGGTAAGACAGCTATGGAGGTAATGTGAGCTCCTCATTCATTCCCAACACAGGCAGATATATGTATAATCTATCGAATAAAATGTCATTTTACATTTGGGTTCTGGATTGGTGGTGGATTCATACTCGTACTGGTAGAATGAGGCATCGGACTTTCTGGGATTGTTGCATTTGTGTCACTGATAACAACTAAGTAAAGACCCCAAGTCAAACAACACTTGAAGAAAGTGGAGCACGTTGGGGACAACAACATAGCCAGCCAGGGAATCCAAAAGAAAATATCATATTGAGCGATAATTTTCCAGTTGTTCTTGCAGTGGTCCTAGTTGTCCTGTACACCATGCAGCTGAGTTTCCAGGAGTATTTTGAGCTGAATCCCAAAGCACGCTTGCCGCTCGTGATCAATGTCTCCCTGAAAGCAGATGGCCGGACACCTTCGGGTCAGAGTTTCTTGGCGAACATGCTGAAACAGGGAGTCCCATTTAGGTAATTCAGGTATCTAGAGTGTTTCCCTTGTATTTCTCAATGTTGGGACGTTGTGGTGCTCATGACTTGGGGATTTTCTTGGCTTTCAATCAGAAACGGGTCAGACTTTTAGCCCCTCCAAGTTGTTGGATGGTTCTATATAGATACACAAAATCACCAGCCATTACACGCTGAATTGCTGGCTTATATCCCAAATTATATATCCATTATATAGCCACTATGTCCCCATGATATATCAAGTCCCAGCATGCTGGATTTCATCTCTCATTCTGAGGGGTTGCCTTGGATGAATTAACATAGATATGTAAGACCCCTATTCATACCCTGCACCCACAACCCTTAGGGATCTGATCGATACCCTTGATCCATACCCAAAAATGACAAGTTGTACTCACACCGGTCACTTTAGTATAGCTTTGCAATAGGTGCGGATCAAACCTCTTACACGCAACTCACTCATTGCATACCTCCTGATCACCGCGGAACGATCCACACCTGTTTGTTTGGGCATAATCATATTATGGAAAACCCTATGGTTTTCCGTTTGCAAAATGATCTACATTTCCGGTGGCGTTTCCATATCATTGCTATGTTCACCATGGTATATGCCCATGATACCCCTGACACCATCGACCCAGGCCTAGCAGCGTGCGTGGTGAGTTTGCTTCATGCGCAACCCTTGGCCTTCGGAGCCTTGATGCAATCCATGGAACACGGGCAATCACCAGCGAGACAGAGAAGTTCTACGCCTATGTGTGTTTGTATTATATATGATTTTATGTTATGATATAAACAGACATTTTATGACCTTTTTTAGAATCATATGTCATCTCAATCATTAATCGATTTATATGTGTATATATACATACATATATTATATACATACACATGTATGAACATGTATATACTTGTGCATATATGCAGATGTGATGATGTACATTGGTACAGTCGATAATGTGTATATAGTTATGCGTACGCATATACAATCAAACACAGGTATATGTTATTTGATGTTATATGTTATATGCATATGTGTATGTCGATGCATTATACGAGTCTTCGCAGCGTGGATCCTGTGATAGGATGGTTGACAAGTCTGCCCTTGGACGGTCTTTATTCGTTTGGAAAGCAGTGAATTTCCGACTCACGTGTGGGGCAACCTAAAATATGTAATACGCGATCCACAGGTTTACCAAATCAAAAACCTTTCATCTGTGATGCTTGATATGACCCATTTGTGGCGAAACGGAAGATGGTTTCTAACATTTATAACATTTTAAAACTGGGTTTAATCACATTGAGTTTGGAATGGCAATGAATGGCACTTGCCCAGTGGGTTCCCGTTTTTGATTCCTGCTGGGTGAGTCGCTGAGCTGTAAGGAATTGGAGGTGATGGTGCTGCTTCGAGCATTCCGCTGCTCTCCGGGACCTGCTCATGCTGGATACAGTGGACAGGCAACTTGGCTACGATGGAACTTGGAAGGCGACAAATGGGGATTCAAGGCGGATTGAATGAGGATTTATAGGGATATCATATGATTCATGGGATGTAGTATGGACTATCCCCTTTGCAGTGTACTCCCACTATATGGGTTTGTTTGAAAAAAAAACTACCCATGGCTACCCCAAGATTTGATGGTGTATTTGGCCATTTTTATGGCCCTTGTGGAGGATATACCCTATTTTCAGACAGACCCATATCCTCATTGGAACGGTGAACTCCTGCAGCGGCCCAGGTGCCGCGCCCTCAGACGGCATCAACATCTTCTCGCCGACATCATCGAAGCCAAAGGTGCAGCGGCATGATGGTGTCATCCAGTGGAGGAGTGATGGAAGAGTATAACATAGTATATCTGTATAACTAACTACTGCCATTAAATTATGTACTATGATGACATAATATATCTCTTAATAGGATATAGGATATAATAGGATATACTATGATGTAATATGTATGCGGACCTTCCATGGGCGGGTCAAAAAATCAAGGCTTTGGGATCCGTGGGAAGCATCTGAGGACATTCAAGATGCGGTCGCGCAGATGGAGAGAGCGAGTCCAAGAGTTGCTTGTGACTGCAATTGGAGCTCTAGATGTTTGTGCCAGTACAATGCCACGATCCAAATTAGAGCGGGGGCTTTGTCAATTTAGGAGTGATGCCACGTTCGTCTCATGTTTTCCAGCGAAATAGCATGAGAATTGATTTGTGCTATTCAAGCGTTTTTTTTTTTGCTGGTCAGAGTTTGTCAAAGTCTCACATTCGCTAATCATTGACAATAATTATATTCACTGTTAACAACAATTACCAACATCATTATCTTGCTTGGAGCACGAAGACGTCACTGGTTGAGGCCCTTCCCTCGGAGATCAGCAGCACTTTGCAGCTCAGCAATTTGGACGCCGTGAAGCCTGCGGATGGCTTGAAACTCATCGGGCAGCGCTGCCATGTGCAGGGCTCTCATCGCTTCAAGGGGCTGGTTCATGCGTGCAAATACACCAGTGTCTTGGCGAGGTGTATGTAGTTAAATGAGATTTTTTTGTGATGTATTATGGATAATTATACAATAAATATACATATGTTTTACGCACCATGTACTGTATATACATATAGTTGTCATTTAAGTGTATATATATATAATATAATATACTACACATATTCAACTTCAACATGCATATTCTAGACAGTGTGTATATTATACAGTTAGTATAGGTACTTACAGGTAATTATTACTATGCACATACATATATCAAACCCGGAACATACGCTTGGACCATTTTCAAGGCACATGCTGGCACAGGACTTCCCAATCAGTTTTTTTTTTTCTCGGTACTATTAGTTGGAAAGGTCAAATGTTTGGTTTTAAGTAGCTCGCACTTCTCGGTTATCCATTCCCTCCCTTTTTTTGCCAATGATATCCCTATAGTTAGTAGTCCACTTGTACCAAGATCTGTCCTTTAAGGTGACGACGATGATATCTGGGAGGCGGCTTTGGAGGTGGCGATCAAACAGGCCGAGGACCATGCGGATTTGTTGGACCTGAACTTTGATTCGCCCAACGTGGACGCACCGGAGGCCGCGATGGCTGGGGTGAACGTTTGATGATGGTTTCCCTGTGGACAACAGGCGTGTGATAGCTCAGTTTCATTATAGATATACATTGTGGTACAGTAGTCCCCTCTTGATGCAATCAGGCAAGACTTGACTCAGTTTTTAAGCTTACATTGGGACCATGTTGTGACGACTCAGAACTTCCAACTGGTTGCACAAGAATCTATAGACGTGTTCCATCGTGTTCCCATGTTTCATGTTTCCTTTTTAACTCGCACATGCCTTTTCCTGGCAGTTTGCGCAGCCACGTTTCGGCCCAGCTTTGCCAAAGTCAGCTCCACGACTCCAGTGCTCCATGGCATCCGCGGCATCCGTTCTCCTGGTGCTGGCGCTCGCTTCCAGCACCGCTTTCGCGACACGGACGCTGCGGGACGTCGAGCATGGCAATGAAAGCTCAGCGGCAGAGATGCAACGACCGAAGAGGGGAAAGAAACTGGGACTTCAAATTCCTGGAAAGCAAACACGGAAGAGGTTCGATGTGTTTTATGGATTTTGAAAACATGGGACTCCAGAATTTGGTTCATTAATTGTCAGTTTATACATTGAGCAAAGGAATTGTAGGAGCTGGTAGGAAGTTTCTGTGCTATTCACCGCCACGCCCAGGTATGGCGAGGCGTGCTCCTGTGGGCAATCATCGCCGCAGTTTCAGTCCTGCTGCGACCGCGGCTTGGTATGTAGCAAGTCCACCAACACGTGCAAGCCAGCGCTCGGGGGATCATGCACTCCCTCCTCCATCCCTTACTACACGGACTGTGCCAAGAGCACCTATCACAAAGACATCCGTTGTGAGCCGGAGACTGAGCGGAGTTGAGCATATTCAGCCTCACGTTTCAGTGTTTTGCTTTTTGTTTACATATATGGCAGAATCCATTTGCTTGGTGGTTTGACATATTTTGAACTATTTCATATGATCCAATTGGACTAATGACATCTAATGATCCCCTATGACTATATAAAAGTTGCAATATTTTTTCAAAGGGGATTGAAACCACCAACCGCAGTGGTAGACGTTGAACTTCCCAGAGCGCATCAAGGATAGTCGCAAGTTGAAAGGTGGACGCTGCTGCATCAAGTCAGGGAAGAGTCCCGAGAACATCCTTCCACATGGCCTCCTCATTGTGGAACCATGCTGCAGCGGTTTTCAGAAAAGGGTCGGTCGCCATGTGTACTGCCAGGAAAAACCTGGACTAAGCTGGTCAGAGAAGTTTGAAATGAGTGCACTGAACTACCTCATTGATGGATGACATTGGACCGACACCAGAACCACCGAAAGCAAGGGGTCGTGATGCAGAACACACTCCTGGTCTGACTGTTTGAGAGTTGAAAAAAAGCGGCAACGCCACAGCAGAGCCACACTACTTGGGTATGAGGTCTCTAATGAGAACAGATTTGGTGGATATGATCTGATAAATGTGTGAAAAAGGGAAGCTGATTGGAAACAAAGAGATGCAATACTACAATGACCTGTTGTAATATGTTGTAATATGTCATTTTCCGTCCACTCTGCGACAAAGGGTCACGCAACCTCCAAGAACTTTCAGAATCCATTGGTTTTTCAGTGGAACATCACATTTCAACAGATTTCATATCTGCTCGGGGACAGGCCATGGGCAAATTTGTTCGCAGATGTTCCCTCCATCCGAAGCTGGCGCACGTGCCCTTAGTGCAGCGCGTCTGCAAGCGAGCTGGGGGAGACCTTGAAGGGGCTCAATGGTGCAGGGTGAATCCGTTCTTGTGCCGGCAAGTTGGTTTTGAACTTTTGATCCGAGTATTGCCAGCATTGTTGTTGGTGAAGATACTGGAAATGCCATGCAAGGCCCAAGAATTACACATGTAATGACTTGGGTAATTTTTGTTTGGATTGATTGATTCACTTGATGCTGAATGCAATAGTTGGCGTAGGGCATAGGGATAAACAAATTGAGGCTCCCGAATCCCGAACCCGAATGGACTTGTCATTTTGAGGACTAAAAACAAAGTCCCTTTTTGGGGTACCCAATGACTTGACCCCACATTGACAGGTGATGTGAAATAATCCAATCCCAGTATTTGCTGTCAAATCTCTCCTTTTTTTGTTGGTCAATATAGATAAATTTTAAGTTGTTGATTATGTATGTAATCCTTCGCATTCCTTCGCTCAGATTCATTCCTTCCTGGTTGGTTGAACGGTTCCCCATCCTGACTGGATTCCCAGATACAGTATGCAGTATAGTTGTTGGTGAATCTCTTCCTGTTGTTGATGGTTGAACTGAATCTCCAGATTTGATGGTCCATCATGGTCCATCCCCTCTTTTGAGAGTTTGGAATCGCCATCGTTTGATGATCGAATCCTATGTTTGTTGGAATTCGCATCATTGCCGGAAACGCATGCCTTTTTTTAGCATCCATATGTCATTGCTTGCATCATGTGAGATCCCCAATGTTGTACAGTATCCCACTTCAAAGTTGGCAAGTTAATCAAAATTTGCTTAAATGGATAACCCAGTTACTCGTACCCAGTTGTGTATATGTTAATTTCTATCCGACTATTTCATTGAAATCCCCAATGTATCCCAATGTTTTATCATGCTTTATCCATGTTTTCGATGGTGATTCTTCCCAGGATCAGTTCCGGAAGTTGGAAGGTCATCGCAGAGGGCCTGAAGCATCTCGTTCTTGTCATTCTTTTCACCGGTGAAAAGGTGGGGAAAAGCTACAGAAATATGTTTTTTTTCCCGGGAACTCAGAGCCAATCTTAATTCGTGCATGTTTTTTTCGTCCGACATTCAATGCTGTTCCATTTGGAGGTCTTGCTTCAAATGGTGGACCACAAATGATGCAACATTTGTAGTGGTCATTTTGATGGGGAGATACGGTAGACGGGTAGACCCATGTTTGACAGACACCCAACATGGGGACGGTCAACACTTATGGTACCATCTAAATGGGGGGATCAATCATTTGCCAGCAATTTTGGTGTGAATTAAACACCCCACAGATTGTTGCCTCATGCTTTTCAGGGTCCAATCAATTTGGTGCGTGCTAATGGCTAAACCCATTTCCCCAATGTTGTTGTTGATTGTTGAGAAATGATGTGAAAGACATTGTTTTTTGTTGGTGAATATCCCCAAACCTTCTTTGTTCACCCTTTCGCCTGGTGACTTGTCCTATTTTGTTAAATAGTTGCATCATGTTGCATCGGTGTATCAAAGACTTCACCTTGAATCACCTTGATATGAATAGCGAATGAATCTTCCCATCCTGGTCCTAACCTTGGGTATGACCCAGTGCCACTATAACACCCCACTGAACACGCACAGACAAACCCAGAGACATATCATAAACCGCTGCGGCTGCTTGTCTACATATATATATATATATAGATAGATATATACATGTATTACTTACCCCACAACCACTATTCCCTTGAATGTTCCATTAAGAAATGACTGGGTTGACTCCCCATGTTTGTTGGATATAGCATCATCCCCATATCACCCATAAGCCATATCTATTACGGTCTAAATCCCCAAATTTGATGATGAAATCCCAATTTATCCCCTCAAAATAGGTTCATCATTGTAACAAATATTTCACCTTGACACCAGTATTTGACAGTAATGGTGCATTTTAATCTTCCCTAGCTTCCAATCCCGTTTCAGAAACCTTGGGTACATGACCCCCCAGCAAAAGATCCCATCTTTTATAATTATACATATATGTATGTATATATATATATATATAATGATGTTATACATATACCAAAAGGTAATATTTCCTTGAACGCATCCCCAGAACATGACTGACATGAATTGCTTCACATTCCAAGGAACACGCAGGGCAAATGCATCGTGAATGGCCTCAGTGTCGCCAGCAGCGAAGAGGAGTTCCTGCGCGCGGCCGCGGAGTGTCGTCGCTTCGGCGCTGCAGTAATCATCCTGGCGTTGCCGAGACATGAGGGCGGCTACCCGAACTACCAGGAGAAGGCAGGGGAGAGATGGGTTGGGGATGGTTGGGGTCACAGAAACCTATGATTCTCATGGATTTTCCATGATTTCTCCATATTTTGGACGATGTGAACATCCATAGCTGGCAGCAATTTGAGCTGGAAATCTGAAGGAGGGTGAGTCGTTGAACGATGTCAAAACATGTTAAAATTCATGAAGATTCAGTTTTATAGAGCAAAGATATCTCCGAATATTTGGTGAATGTTTGGGCAAGCGAATGATATGAATGGCCCATAATGGATTTTCTATGCTGTTGCTGTTTGGGATGTGAAACCACATCAAGACCATGGTAAGATGAGACAGATTCCAAGCCTTGCTTCTAAAGTAAGCGACGGTGGCAATTTGATGATTTCATGGAACACGTTGCGTTCGCATGTCCCTTGATTTTTGGTTTTCTCTCTGTCAGATTCTTGCAGTCACCTGGAAATGCACTTATATGACAAAAGGTTCCCCCAAATTCCACAGACCATTGCACAAAGAGAGACGGCAAATATACGCATTCTTAAACCATTTTCTACCATGTTTGCAAAAGCACAGGCTTGAGAGGTGGAAGGTCGCAAAACATGGGTCTTCAACATGTTTCAACTACATGTCCCAGCACCTGAATGGCGTCGACGTAGCATGGATCAAGTCGTGTTCAAGGCTTCACATATTTGGTTCTCCAGTGCAGTGGGGTTCCTCAAACAGACTGATGGTAGTATTGTCCATGTCACGAGCGAGATCAATGATCAACATGATATCAACATGTGTTTCACCCCGTAAAGAGTTGACCCTGTCAACTTGATAACTGAATCATGTGGCTTTGTTTGAAATAGTTTCCCCAGTTAAACTATGTAAAAGACAGGCTGTCAGGCATGGCCAGAATGCACCATTTGCAACCACATGATATGCCCACTATATCCCAACATCTGATGGTGAAATCGCTATTTGATTGGTTCAATCACCATTTTGCTTGCATAAATCCCCTTTTTGGATCGTTTTTGATGCGCATCGGCCTGCAGCTGCAGGTGCAGTCGTGCCAGCGCGCCTATCAGCTGCTGCGTAGCAGGTTGGACTTCCCGGCGGAGGACATCATTTTCGACTGCCTTCTGACGCCCGTGGGGTCCGAGGTGCCTGCCTCCGTCAAGGACGAAGGGCTGGTGGCCATGGGGCCCGGTGGTGCCGCAAAGTCGATAATTCTGATCATGGATATCGTTGATATTTGTCTCCGCATAAGGTGGATAGATCATCTAGCCATTCTTGAATGGATAGCAATGATAATATTCGACAATGGATAGAATGAACAATGCATACTAACAGATAATTGTCAATTTTGGATATATGGCAGCCAGCCAACCATCATATGATGGACGGCTGGATTGTAGATAAAAGATATCAATAATAGATAATTAAATCACATCATTGATAAACATTACCCTCTGGTAAACTAAGATAGCTATGGAAAATCACAATTTTTTTAATGGGAAAATCCACTATTTCTATGGCCATTTTCAATAGCTATGTTAAACTACCAGAGGGTATGATATATCCAGGGTATGGATGATATGGATGATATCCAGCCATCGCAGCCCTTTGTCCAGGACTTCATCGACGCCGTGGCCGAGGTAAAACGCAGCTGCCCAGGCGTCAGCTTCACCGCGGGCGTCAGCAACCTGAGCCACGGCGCGCGCACGGCCGCTTGGGGTCGCAACGCTGTGATGCTGTGGAGTGGATGGATGGTGAAGCTTTAGAAATTCAGATATATGGCTATGGCTCAAAATTATTAACCCCACAATTGGTTGGTTTATGTTAACTTACCATTATAAATGACCATTTTTGGTACCATAATTTTGAGCCATAGCCATATGATGTTATACGATATGTAATCATTATGGCACAACACAACATAACTTGACGTAGATATGATTTGATATGGAGTTATGGAGTTGAAGCCCTGGGGCTGGGGATGGGTCAAGATTGACACAGGGGACCATATTTTGAGGGATGTTATAGCAGCTATTGAGGGCGAATTGACCCATAGCTATATATGTATACATATATATATATATATATTTATTTATTTATAGACATACATATTGATCATATCTATATTGGATCGCCAATTCTGTAGGGGAGATGGGAATTCATATCGTGTTACACCGTGTTGAGACAATATGCGGTACTTGGTGACTTGGTTTGGCCGAGATTTTGAAGGTGTCACTCCACATTGGTGTCCTGAAATTGTTTGACTTTGTCAGGTGGTGGCAAATTTCTCAAACTTTGGAGTCTGTTTGCGAAGTTCAGTTTAAGACATCACCTTAAGATTGATGATGGTTCAGGATTATAAGAGGGGATGTCTAAACTCATTGATTAAAATCCGTTTGGACAATGTTTGGACCCTCTTTTGTGATGTCCATTTGGAATCCTTTACCAATCCCAATGGAGAATTATCATTTACGTTCATTTACCCTCTGGTAAGTTTACATAGCTATGGAAAATCAGCTTTTTCTTGCAGTAGATCATCTACAAATGGGCAATATTCCATCGCTATGTTGGAAATATGTTCATTTACCCTCTGGTTATTCAACAGTTCGCCATGGAAAATCCCCGAACTCAATGGAGGTTTAGTTCGCTGGGAAAATCATCCAAAATTCGCCAGCTATTCCATGGCGAACTGTGAATGTCATAACCACAGGGTAGGTCCAATTAGGTCGATGATTTTCCATGATCCCTGGAGTGGCTGACATGGAAAACAATCACATGTTTGACATCTTTGAGACAACCTAAACCATACTATATATATATATATTTATAGATTGATACTTTTTTGAGTTTCTACAAAACAAACATGCACCGCTCAGGCCGCGATGCTGCGGGAAGCCCTGGCTTCGGCCTTCCTGCAGCATGCCGTGCCCAAGGGGCTCAACTTTGCCTTTGTGGAGCTCCTTGGCGGTTTGGAGCTCGATTTCAGCATCGAGATGTCCCCCAAGAATGGGAAAACGCAAGGATTGGGAGGTTAGTTTTTATGGTTCAGTTTTGTTTTATTCTATGAAATATAATGGGATATACTGATATTCGATATATACTTGCTATAACGAATGATATGATTTAAGAGAAATATAAGGGGATAGTCAGAGATAGCAAGCAATCATTCTATGCAGCAGACATTGCTTAGGTCTAACTAACAACACTTCAACGGGATATAGTACAACCTGCAATATGATATCCATTTGTCCAGAAATGCGGTATGCCGCCAAATGGCAAAATGTTTGGTAGTATGGGTACATGGGATGTCAACCATATTTTTTGTGATATATCTTAATGGGGATAATGGATAATATTGGAATATATTGGATATCGAACAACAATGTGCTGATACTTGGGTGTGTCTGAAAATGGGACCCCTACCGGTTACGGCCCGAATATAATTCATATAGTTTTTATTTTCCCATTGGAAATTCAGTAGGAACACCTGGTTTTTCAGGGTCCTGTATCTTTGAAGACTTGTAGGTTTGATTAATTTCAACATGTGATGTAAAATGTGTTGAAGCGGCTGTGACAGAGAGTGGTTCTTCAATCCGTCCTATTCCAATCACATGCATTTTTTCAGCAGATCCTGCCATCCTACCAGCCTAGTTTTGCATCATCAATCTCGGCAGATCACTTTTTCTGCGGGAAGTCACTGCTGGTGAAAGCCAGCAGAAGCTCAGGCTCGGACATTTGCCGCGCTTGGATAGCATCGAAGAGCCCACCAAGAGTTTCCGGCCTGCAGGGTTGTGTATTACCTGTGACAAGCTCGTGGTTTAAAACATGTTTTTGCTCTTAACATATTTATAGAATTTAATACGTGTATCACCGTGTATCCACCAAATATACTTTTTGTGGATAAAGACATCTACATGTAACCATACAATGCCATAGTATTTCATTCCATAGCCATTGCTATTGCAACTACCATTCCCATTTCATTCCGTACCGGTACCGCTACCTTGGCCATGAGGATTGCTGATGCCAACACCGCTACCATTAACTTCCATTACCACTACCATACCATGACATGCATACCTATACATCCGAGGTGGTGGCTTTTTGGGCATCATCCATGAACCAACATTGGACTGTGATCTGGGAAAAACATCAGCTCCAGTTGCCTGTAATCTAGGAATTAGGAGAGCCAGTTTTGGAAATCGGTGATTTTTTGGCGACCTTGTCCAAGCAACACCACACATCAATGATGTGCAGTGACACCCTTGAAATTTGATGCAAATAAAAGTGAACTCTGCAAGGAAAGAGTGGCAGAGGTTGCGGAGTTCAGAGATCGCCAAAGGGATTCCAAAAGTATGCTAAGGTTTTGAGCACCCCCTCTAGCGGATGCTTTTTGTACATGTTTTGGGAATATCTTCGGGACATATCGTGTCGCTAGAATGTCCCGATTTGTTGATGTCTTTGCTGCAATGGTGAAGGCCGATGGTATGGAAGACGATGGAAGTCGTGGAAAAAGAGATGCAAATGATTCACTCGATTCTACTCGATTCACGCTCGATGGATTTCTGAGTTTGGGAATGCCATGGAACGCCATGCCCAAGGCTAAGATGGCTATGGGTCAAGTCCAGGCTCAGGTATCTCAGGTCACCTGCCGATCCTTGCAATCCCTTGAAGCTACCAAGGTATGTGTATCGAGGTCATGAACACACAGGCGCCCGATGGACTGCACTTTGTCGGCAGAGTTGTCTCTAAAAATGGGGTAGACGCCCCAAAATCACCAGTTTAAGGAGGAATTAGACTAAATTTTCCAATTATCCCAATATATCCCAATATTAATACATATCCATATTTCCAGCAAATTCCCAATATACCCTTTCCCTCAAAATATCCCATTCCAACAAATTTCCATAAAGTTCCCACTGTTCCCCAGAATTGTCCCTTTAAAATTCCCTGAAAACTTTGCCAAGGCACGTCTCGAAGCTGCTGAATTTTGCCGCCTTCTTGAGCGGCTCCGCGGCGGCAGAGGAGGCACAGAAAAAGGCGCCGCGCAACACGCTGCAGCGCAAGGACAAGGCAGTGACCTGGCTAAAGGTCGTGGTTGCGGGGGGAACTGCGGGAAGAATATGAAGCATATGAAAACATGGGAGGTTGAGCAAAAAAAATGAATCTATTTGGGATGCTAGTCCCAAGGTGACTCATACTGTTTCAGGGAGTTGAGAACGCGAGTGTTTTTAGAGATGTTGAATCACAACAAAGAGACGATCATGGAGATAGAAACGAAACATGATGGATTGGGAATTTACCAAGCAACAACCGGAATTGTTCGTTGATCATTTTTCCGAAGACGAATTGAGGCATGACATTTAAGACCAATGATCTACTGGGTCATTGGAGTTACCATGTAATCAGCCAAGAATTCGGTAGCAATCAACAAATATGGGCCTTGGAAATTCGTGGGGGGCATACTGTAAACCCACAATGGTGGACCACAAACTGGATCCAGGGAACAGTGAACGGAAGATTTTCGGCTTGAAATATTTTGAAATGGTGCCATCACTGACGATGAACCCAGGCTTTAGTGCCTGTGGTTCAGAAGCAGACTCCGCCAGAATCTTGGAGGCAGAGAAAAGCCGGTGAATCGCAAGTTTTGGGGAGGGAAACGTCCCCAACATATCCCCGAATGCTGATTTGAGATGATCCCTACACCGCAAAGGTCGATGGGTGATGTTCGAATCAAGACAGGCTGTCAGATTGGGAGGGGCTTGGATCCATTCACCATGGAATCCCTCCTTGCTTAGCCTTGCCTTGAGCAAGATGAGCATTAGGAGTTTGGGTTTGTGCTCCAGTAAACACCAATACTGTATATGTTTGGACAGTTTGGAGAACTTGGGAGTCCTCCAAGAATCAACATCCAATAAGCAGACCCAACACCGATGCAACGTGCCGTTCAACTGGCTGCTGGCTGAGGAACCTTTGAGACCATCGCCACAGTTCATTCATCCCGTGGAGACGTTGGTGCAAGCCACAGGAAGCTTGCCTAGAAATGGACTGCTCCCTATCGAAAAAGAAGTGCGGTCCCAATCTATGGCCAGCTTGATAAAGGGAAAGTGAGAAAACCTTTACCCTTTGGTTGTTCAACGGTAGACATGGAAAATCACCATCTTGAATAGGTAAATCACCATAAATCAATATACATCATTATAAATCATCTACAAATGGGCCATTTTCCATGGCAGTTAAATAACCAGAGGGTAATATTTTGGCGGTGCTGGTGCTGCCAGGAACCATCAGCTCTTCAATCTTCCAGACCTTTGGAAGTAAAGCCCATGCTGCAGCCAATTACCACAGGCACTCACGGAAGCTGCTGGAAGACGTTGACCCACTGGCACACAATGACTGGTGTTGTATAGGGGGCTTCCGAGGCAGTTGGCCAGCTATTGATATAATGGAGCTGCGGGGAACATTGATCAAAATCCCATTGGTATTTGAGGAACTTCTGCGACTCAACCCTAGTGATTCGACTGCAGGCTGATCACCGCCACCACCATCAACAGGACGGGCAGTGGTAGTGTGTGATATTGGCAATGAGGACCAACAGTGGTGGATGATCTGCCAATCTTAATTCGAATGGCATCACTGAGCAAGAGTGAGGAGATATGAGGAACCCACTTGGTGAGAACCCGGGAGTTTTGGTGACCGGATGGAAATGGATGACATCGCCCAAGAATTATCAGTCTCAGATCTCAACAGCATTCTCACAAGTTCTGATCCAGTTGTTTATCTGCCACCGGCATCACCAGCTGGTCACGGCTAGGACAGTGCATTTCTCCTCCATCTCTGTTTACATGGGTCAAGGTGGTTCAGGTGCCCATGGGGGGTCTCATGGTGTGGCCTACAAAGGTTGAGGCGATGAAAAATCGAGAAGGGGAGTGGTTGAAAAATTGCGATGCACAAGAATGGCAGACGTCTCTAGTTTCGCGGAAACACTACAGATATTCCCAACTATATTTTGCATGTGCCCAGCCTCAGACGAAGTAAGACATCTAGGCTCTTGTTCCCTATAGGGTACCTGATGGGTAATGTTGGGTACACATGCAGCAGATTCAGGCTTGCCAAGTTGGCCCCATGTGACTGTAGAATCCAGTCGCTGCAGTCAAAATTCAAACGAGAACTATACAGGTGGTTCTGGCTTAACATGGAAGCCCCTCAACGCTTTGCCTTGGAAAGAGTAAAACACTGGTGTTTCATGTTTTACTGCAAAAATTGGAGAGACTCAAAAGCAATCTAAAGCAAAAACAACAAGTTTTGGTGATGTGTGGCCTAAATGTAGCGGATCCTCATTTAACAACTTGTGACATACCCTTCAGGTGTCCAGTCAGCTGTCTTTTTGATTCATCAATCAAACATAATCAAAATAATCACACTATTTGAACTGGCAATGCGGCGCTGATTCAACCCAGGACAAATCATTGGTCAAACCTTTTTTAGTCGACTCCAGAGTTTTGCCTCCATCATCTCCATTTCATTGCCAGAGGTCCTTACCTGCATGGGTCAAGCATCACTTTCTAGGGTGTTGTTCGGCTTGTATGGTAGAATCCATGAATGAGGTTGGTTCAATTCGTTTCCCAATTGTTCGGATATAGATTTGTGAGGTGTACCATCACATGTTATGGGTTTGTCTGAAAATAGGCTTGCCCATGCTTGCCCCAAATCCTTGGTTGATCATAATTTTCTCTACTAAATTAGCCATTTGGGTTTATGTCCTATATTCAGCAACAACCATATCCATGAAAATCATGGGACAGATTGTCAGATCTCTATTCTTCGGTATACGGTATACAGTAGTCCCCATTTATTTCGAATCTCCATGTTTGATGTCATACTGTAATCTCAAGCTGTGGGTAAACAGTGTGGTTCCACCTCAAAGATCCGCTGATGTCGTTGCAACGCCAAGGTCCGGTGACTGGCGCCAGTGGTATCATGGATGGTCTGGCTTTGTGGGAGCGTCACCAGGGAATCAATCAGAAGCCTGGCTTCAGCGGTTCCGAAGGGCGGGGAGGATGAACCACCAAGTTATGGCATGTCAAGGCGATTTTGTTAGGGGAACACGGCAAATTTGAATTCATCACCAATTTATAGCTGTTTTAGTGGGGGGAAGATGGGAAAAGCATGATTTGCCACTGAATTTTCATTGCTATGTGATTGGGGAAACGGAGATGATTTTGGGTTCCCGGGTCCCTATTTGTGAATGTTTGAGGTTAAGGCGGCAAATACCTGAACGTTGGAAAATACGTGAACATGCTGAGAAACTCCCGGGTGGTTTGGGATGAACTTAGACTTCTTTTTCGAGTCAGCTCATGGTCGAAGTACTGTTTTAACATAATGAGACACTGAGACGTGTTTGAGATTTGCAACTTCAGGCCATGAGGTGTCTTAAAGACTGGAGCAGTCGCAAGTAGATATGGGGGTTTCCATCAATGGGGGTACCCCAAAATGGATGGTTTATCATGGAAAATCCTATTAGAATGGATGATTTGGGGTACCCCTATTTTAGGAAACCTCCATATGCAAATGATGTGCAACTCAGTATTTATGTCCAAATCAGGAGGATATCCCTTCTAATTATAGCCGTTTCGATGGGAAGCTCATCAACCATGAGATCTTGTTTTTCGTTGTCACCTGTTTGCTTCAAATATCCGCAATGATGGAAAGCATGGGCTGCTTCCAATGCTGGATATCACTGGAATATACTGGAATGAACTGGGACTTAAGAGCGACGAACTGGGGCTGACCTCGCCACCTGAGAGCCACGACACAATGGTGACGGCGAGCCGCTCACCATTTCTCAACGTTCGGTATCAACTAAGGGGGCTTGATCAATTCCCAGACGTTAAAAGTATTTGGAAGTTAAATATTGAAGTGATATGCCATAATAATCCATAATATTTCATATGAAAATAAATGATGCAACAAACAGATTATATTGAGAAAATCAAAAAGGGTCTCACACTTGAAGCCAACCCCTGGGTCCTGATGGCTGAAATGATGTTCCCTCCCGAACAAAGCCGAGGTATTCCACCACGGTCTTGTGGGGTGCCATCGGAGAAATCGGTTTGCGAAAGGCTATCTATGGATCTCGAGATGCGTCTTGCCGAAAGAAATACATGGCAGGCAGATGCTGTTTGGCAGTTCCCATTCTGCCAACAAGCTTCGTTCAGAGTCAAAGTTGGATGTCATGCTCAAGTAGTTGCGATTTGAAGAGATCAGAAACGATTAGATTCACTGGATGCCAGATCGATGACTATATTAGGGATGTTGAGACCTTCTGTCTCTTCCTGAAATTTGTTTCCTTTCAGATCTTGATGACCGGGCACCTTATTCAGCATTGAAACCTAGGTCTTTGCACAGTTCGACCTGGGTCAGAAGTTGATCGGCCCAGCAGACACCGCATTTCTGGAAAAGGCCGTCTGTTTGAATCCTGCAACCTGGGACTTTGTGGGCTCCTTGGCACCTGAGGGACCCCAAGATCTCGTACGGTGGATGGAAATCTGGGGGCTTTGGATTCCTGAGGATCTCAAAGGACTGCACTTTAGAAATTCTTTTGTCAATTATTAACATTTATTACCCTCTGGTTATGACCAACATAGCCATGGAACATGGCCAATTTTGGATACTTTTGGATGATCTTCCCAGCTATAAACCTCCATTTAGTTCGGGGATTTTCCATGGCTATGTTAAATAACCAGAGGGCAACTGTCAAAATTCACATCAATCCATATATGAAGATGTCCCAACGACTTGACCCATGCAAGAGAGCCGCGACCTCTTAGGTTTGGCCTATTTGGACAACACCTGGCAAGATTCCTTGGCCGGTCGTGGAGCCACCACAGGTCTCCAAGGCCGAAAGACCTTCGTGGACAACTGAAACGCGCCGTTTCGGCATGGTCTGGTCTGCTGGGTGTATACATGTGAGGAGAACAATTAGGAAAAAAACCTAAAAATGCTACTGCAAACACAACAAGTGAACCATACCTGTCACATCTTGAGAAGCGGATGGTCCAGCTTTTAAGCGATTAGAGCGTCTTCGAAATCTTCGCAGATTCTGTGGAAAAAGCTGGGCGCGGGATTCCTCTGGGGCTGGATGCGCCTGTCCCGGTGCTGCTTTGTCCTGTGATTCATGGGTACCCGAGTGGGAGGCAAAGACATGCCAAGACTGGTTTCTAGTCGCCCGTGCTGGTGACTTCCATAGAATTGCTTGCAAGAGCTTTCAGGAAGAATAGGAGGACAAAGAATATCATATAGATACATACTTTTATAATCTTTTATACATATCATGCAAGCTCTTGTTGTTGACAGATTGGGGCAGTCAGGGCCCAAGTGTGTAGCACAATCATCCAACAACTCTTCAGTACTTTCCGTAGTGCCTCGATGCCGGTTCTCCAGCAAGGGAACCTCCAGGGCCATCGTCAAGAGATGTCATGTTGAGCTCTACACTCATTGGATTGGGTTAAGGGAAAATTTACAGGAAACCTCTATATTTCATAGGAAAATCTCTGGTTTCCTGTAAATTTTCCCTTAACCCAATCCAATGATACACATAGCCAGGAAAAGGCCAAATTGGAGAGCGACCTCAAGAATGCAGAGATGAAACTGCTGGTACTCTACGAGGAGACTCATCCCTGGCCTTGTGTTCATATTGGAACCCCAAAAGGGCCGGGACATCATGGGACCATGTTTGATGGTCAAATCCCAATTGTTCACCAAGTTTGAGGGTTAAATCACATTTGTTTCATCATTTTTGATGGTTAAATCCCATGTTTAGCGTGTCTTGATGGTTGAAGTATGTTTCATTATTTTTGATGGGTTAAATCATTGTTGTTTTCACATTATTGAAGGTTAACATCTTGTGATTACTGGGTCTTCCATGTCGTGCCCATAGTTCTTCTCAGCAACAGGAGCTGTTGACCCTGAACGAACTGGAGGAGAAGGATGAGACGCTGCTGAAGAAAGCGACCAAGTTCCTTGGGAACGACGGGGGGATTCCACCAGTGGAAATTGGGAGTTACCCTCCCCATAATTGACACTGAGCCTGCCTTGAGTTGGGCTTTCGACTACTTAAAAGAAAAAAACAAAGGGTTATTCTCAGGGTCTAATTTGGGGGAGGATAACCAACAAAGATTGCAGATTAAACCACTAGAAATGAGGATTTGAGCAAAATGATCTAAAGGTAATCTAAAGTTTTTATTTAACAAATCGAAGTATGTCAACATGATTGAACATTTAGAGTTGAAGCATGCAATATCATGCAATAACAATTGGGATTTAACCGGTCAAAAATGTAGACATGGGGATTTGACCAAAGAGAATCAGAATCAGGCATTCACCAACAAAAAAATCGAGAAAACGATGGCGACTTCAGACGAACCTGACTATGAAAGAGGATACACATGGTACAATTGGTTCGTATGGAAATCATCCCCAGAAGTGGTCTACTTCAGCATTGTGGGTGGCGAGTGGTGCAGGCAACTTGCCTTTTTTAGAGGAAGTGATTATACACTGAAATGGCTTAGGGCTCTACATGTAACACCCTAAAGAATAGGTAAATCCACATCCAGAGTAGTCTAATCCATTCGTTTCTGGTACATTCATCTGAAACCAAGAGTTTGATCAAAACCCTTAGTGGGATCAAATTGTAGATTCTTTTTCGTGGCTGGAATTTGGTCATAGAATCTATCTTGGAATGTCATAGACCTATTGAGGCAGGAAGTTTCTCCATGCCATTTTGAGTACAAACACACTTGGACATGGAATGCTGATCCACGCTGGACAAGCAGAAGCTTAGCACTACTCTAGACATACTTCAGCAAATCTCCACTGAAGTTGAACCGTTTAATGGATGGTGCAAAACTCCGGCAGTGGCTTTCTAGAACCTCCACTCGGATCCAGATCCCAGCAGCCCCCGGAGGTGCCGTCAGGATAAGACCAGCGTCATGCACCAGATCAAGGAATGTCAGGATCAACTCAGCGAAAAGAAGGTGCTTTGAAACTGGGTGGGAGGTTGAGGACCACTGAGTACATCTATGGAGCTGTTTGGGGACTCAAAAATTTGGGATGTAAATGATGTTAATGTGTGCAGATGATCTACGGATCTGGCTGAGACCATGCAGACATATTGAACAGACACAGTTTCCCAAACTTGATGACTCAAATATCATCCCAGCAAAGTTTTGTTTTGAAGGAGTGCAACCCAGGCTTTGAAAAATGGGTTTCTGGCCAATGGGTTGCATATTTGTTGCGTGTTCATTTGTTTGTTTTAAGACTAGGGACCCCGAACCCATTTTGTGACTTTGGCTGCCCAATCACAGAATCTGGGGGTGGATTGTTGACCCACTTCTCTGTTGTATGTTTGCAGCTGCTGAGTTCTAGGGACAATGAGACCGACAATTCGTTGAGTGATGAAGATTGATTGAGTTAACCCATGCGTGCACTAGTGCAAAAACAGAAGTTGTTCAACCACGTTTGGACCTGGTGATAAGAATATAGAATATGATAATTTTAATATATGGGGGGTTCCATAAATGGAGGTGCCCAAAAATGGATGGTTTATAAGGGAAAACCCATCTATAAATGGTGATTTAGGGGTACCCCTATTTTAGGAAACTTCCATACATATAATATATACATAACATATAATATGTAGACGAGTGCAGATTTTTGTTCATAAATATACATACATCATACTCTATTCTTGGCCAAAAAGTAATCTGCCATGTTGAATAAACTTAAACCAAACAATTGATTGCTTTTTCTATCCCAATTTCTGCCGTTAGGTTCCCACTTTGGGGAAAGAAATACTCTGGCTGGCCGGGTCAACCTGCTAGGCGGAGATTGAGGAGTGGCACACTCAAGAGCAGAACCTGCAGGTGTCAGGGTCGGCCGATGATATTTGCCACTTGAGATTGGCACAGGAACTCTTCTCCTGTGTGGTCCATCCCCAGAAATGGCAAGGCAAACCCATAGGTTGCCTGGATTTAGACTCACAAAGCCCTGAAATACAAAGATAGCCATGGAAGCCATGTTCGAGCTGCTGATCAAGTTCTGAAAATTGTCAGTGTTCAATCCCTGTGTCTCAGAACATAACAGCAACTGTGACAATCAACTCACGATGAAGTGCTTGAGATCGGTAGTATATTGATATAGAGTACTGCCACTTCACGTACTTGCCAGTCACAAATTATGTTGCTCAAAACATTCCAACACATAATTTATTGGCGGTGAAGTTCAAAGCCATTTAATCTGTTATATCACCCGGCTGATAGAGATTGCAGACATCAGATGTACCGGGTGAAGCTTGTGTTCTCAGGCTTGGTTCAAGGATGGAAGTCCCCGAAACTTACATGTTTTAGGATATTTTAGGATAATAACAAGCGGCAAATAAAAAAACGGTATTCTCAGTGGATGGGTTTTTGTTGGGACAACTTTACAGGTTTTCACCTTGTCATTGGAAAAAAAAAAAAACTCCATGGTTTCCGCCAGGCCGAGTTCACGGATTTGGTGGGAGAGAACTCGCCGTTCCTCAGCGCTTTGCTGAAGGTCTACAAGAAGAAGGTTGGCTGAAGGGGTGAAATATGGTTATCCATTATGTAATAGTTGTAATATATGTATATTAGATTAATTATGGCTATATATGGTCAATACAAAACCATTATTAATATATAGAGTATATATATATATATAGATATACTCAAATATACTCTATCCAAACTGCCACAGACTGATGTTGAGTTGGGCGAGCTGGTTGTGCTTCAAAATGCTGTATGATCCTCTCACAATTCCTTGTTTTAGTTACTTGGGTTTGTTTGAAAATAGGGTCCCATAAGTTCTTTGGCAGAGAAAATCATGATTTCCCTCTTATACATAGCGATTCTTGTGGTATACGGTATACCCCATTTCTAGGCACGCCTAGTTAGCCCCACTCCCACCGTTTCGAAAGGTGAAGCGCTCGAAGCGAAAGAAGGGCGGGGAAGAGGAGGACTTCGATGAGGATGAAGAGGATGAAGATGATGAGGCCGGTGCTTGCGAGCGAAAACGGGCCCTTAGATGGGTTGATGCAATGATATTTCACAGACATATGTATGGCATTCCCTAATATATCTAATATATTTGTCTCCATATCGTCCATATGATGGTTTCCTAAAATGGGGGTACCCCCAAATCATCCAAAATTGGAGCATTTTAGTATTAAAACCTATGGTTTTGGGGTACTCCCGTTCTAGGAAACCTCCAAATCTCTCCTATTTGTTCAACCAAACTATCCGATTTTTTGGGGGTTAGACATGGTGCTTGAATAGTGTTCTTCCCCTCGGAAGCAATTTTGTAGATGACATAAATTTACCTTTCAGGAACCCCTTCCTTGACTCAGAGACGGCAGCATGTTGGGAAGATGGTTCCAGCCATGATGGACGATATGATTGTTCTGTATAGGCTATACTTGCCATTACTTGTCTATATTTGCTCAAACTTTAGCAGCTTTGGCATGAAGGCATAGAACGCTCTGTCAGTAATATCAGCAAATGTTGCTAAGTTGCTAAAGTACCTACTCGCATCTCACAGGTGCACATTCGCCCGTCAGCACAAGTGTCTTTTTTGGTGTAATGAGATCATAATTCAGTAACACCTGGCAAGTTGGAGAGTTGCTGTTAACTTGCCAAATGAACTACCTTGGCACCCTGGTTTTCATGCCAAACAAGTGATTTCTTATTCTTGTTGATGTGGACGTTCATCATCCCATGCATTCCCGATGCTCATGGTCATGCCAAACGGGACAACCATACGCATTTTGACCCATCCTGATGTTTCATGGGCGATGGACGGCCCGGGTGCAGCCGGTAAGCCGCCCGGCGGCCCTGAATAAAAAGGACTGATGTCCACCAGTAACGATGGCTATGCAGAGCCAAGTCCTGAGGCAGACTCAATTGACCTTTCTGTTCAATGCCTGAACGGCGAAGGATGCATGTTGAAACTCAATGCTTCCTGTACTGGCCGGGAAGTGTACCAGATGGTTTCAAAGCAACTTCTTCCGAAGAAAGGTGGAAAACTCACCCTGCATTACCTTGACTCACCTCTCGGGCTGCTACACTCTCTCGCCAGTCTCCCAAGGAGAGCACCATCTCCCGCAAAGCCTTGAACACCTGACATGAAGCGCAAAATTTTGACCAAAGCCTGAGTGAAATAGCCTTCCCAAGCAATCTTCAAAGCCTGACACTTGGGGAAACATTCAACCAGAGCTTGGAACAAGTGACCCTGCCACGCAGTCTTCAAAGCCTGGCATTTGGCGATTTGTTCATTCAGAGCTTGGAACGAGTGACCCTGCCCAGCAGTCTTCAGAGCCTGACATTTGGCAGGGAAT
>BGPT01001020.1:112282-188802 GCA_003297045.1 Symbiodinium sp. clade C Y103
GGTGACTTTGACCAGAGCTTGGAACGAGTGACCCTGCCAAGCAGTCTTCAAAGCCTGACATTTGGCGATTTGTTCATTCAGAGCTTGGAACGAGTGACCATGCCCAGCAGTCTTCAGAGCCTGACATTTGGCAGGGAATTTAACCAGAGCTTGGAACGAGTGACCCTGCCAAGCAGTCTTCAAAGCCTGGCATTTGGCGATTTGTTCATTCAGAGCTTGGAACGAGTGACCCTGCCCAGCACAGAAGTCTCGGACTGTAAACCGTCCCTTATTAACCAGAGCTTGGAACGAGTGACCCTGCCAAGCAGTCTTCAAAGCCTGACATTTGGCGATTTGTTCAACCAGAGCTTGGAACGAGTGACCCTGCCAAGCAGTCTTCAGAGCCTGACCTTCGGCGGTGACTTTGACCAGAGCTTGGAACGAGTGACCCTGCCAAGCAGTCTTCAAAGCCTGACATTTGGCGATTTGTTCATTCAGAGCTTGGAACGAGTGACCNGACCCTGCCCAGCAGTCTTCAGAGCCTGACATTTGGCAGTTACTTTAACCAGAGCTTGGAACGAGTGACCCTGCCACGCAGTCTTCAGAGCCTGACATTTGGCAGTGACTTTAACCAGAGCTTGGAACAAGTGACCCTGCCAAGCAGTCTTCAAAGCCTGACATTTGGCGATTTGTTCACCAGAGCTTGGAACGAGTGACCCTGCCAAGCAGTCTTCAGAGCCTGACATTCGGCGGTAACTTTGACCAGAGCTTGGAACGAGTGACCCTGCCCAGCAGTCTTCAGAGCCTGACATTTGGCAGTGACTTTAACCAGAGCTTGGAACGAGTGACCCTGCCACGCAGTCTTCAGAGCCTGACCTTCGCCGGTGACTTTGACCAGAGCTTGGAACGAGTGACCCTGCCAAGCAGTCTTCAAAGCCTGACATTTGGCAATAGGTNGACTTTGACCAGAGCTTGGAACGAGTGACCCTGCCAAGCAGTCTTCAAAGCCTGACATTTGGCAATAGGTTCAACCAGAGCTTGGAACGAGTGACCCTGTCAAGCAGTCTTCAAAGCCTGACATTTGGCGATTTGTTCAACCAGAGCTTGGAACGAGTGACCCTGCCCAGCAGTCTTCAGAGCCTGACATTTGGCAGTGACTTGAACCAAAGCTTGGAACGAGTGACCCTGCCCAGCAGTCTTCAGAGCCTGACCTTCGCCGGTGACTTTGACCAGAGCTTGGAACGAGTGACCCTGCCAAGCAGTCTTCAAAGCCTGACATTTGGCAATAGGTNGACTTTGACCAGAGCTTGGAACGAGTGACCCTGCCAAGCAGTCTTCAAAGCCTGACATTTGGCAATAGGTTCAACCAGAGCTTGGAACGAGTGACCCTGGCAAGCAGTCTTCAAAGCCTGACATTTGGCGATTTGTTCAACCAGAGCTTGGAACGAGTGACCCTGCCCAGCAGTCTTCAGAGCCTGACATTTGGCAGTTACTTTAACCAGAGCTTGGAACGAGTGACCCTGCCACGCAGTNGACCCTGCCCAGCAGTCTTCAGAGCCTGACATTTGGCAGTTACTTTAACCAGAGCTTGGAACGAGTGACCCTGCCACGCAGTCTTCAGAGCCTGACATTCGGCGGTAACTTTGACCAGAGCTTGGAACAAGTGACCCTGCCAAGCAGTCTTCAAAGCCTGACATTAGGCTGTGGTGTTGCGATGTTCTATTATGACCAGGTCAGAGGAGTCTTTTGTTCTCATAGGATCTCGGTGAGCAAGGCTTGATTTGCTTCTGAAGCAGCAGTGAAGTGCGCAAACAAAGTGTCAGTGGAAGTGCCTTTTGGTGTTGTTTGTGTGACACTTACAGGTCCACAAGACAGGAGATGAATAGCACAGAAAACTGGATTGTGGATTGTGGTTTGACATTTTTTTTTTCTCGTATGTCTCTTTTTTTCCCGGGCTGACCATGCAACATGTGTCAAGACTTGGTGGCACATTGGAGGTGTGACAGCCCCACCCAGGATTGCCATATGAGTGTCTGAAAATGAAGAAATATCCCTGATTTATGGATCGTTGATGCGGATTGTGATATCCAGTGGATTTGGACTCATCATTCCAATGATTGACGTTTCATCATCACATGGAAAAAAACAATGAAAAAACACGTTTTTCCCCATTTTTGGACACCGCTCCCCCAGGGCAGCGACATCGAAAGTGACGAGGATGAAGATATGGAGGATGATGACACCGGCCCACCACAGGCTATAGCAACTGGGGTAAGCGGAGTATCCAGCTGGTGCGGTTGTGCTGGCTCATAGAAGCAGCTCAAGTGTAGAAAAGATATGCACATTATGCACAAATTAGATTATTTGATAATAGTTTCTAGGACAAATGCGAGTGAATGGGGTATTCAACTATTCAACCATACAAAACTGGTGTTCTCTTAGTTCTCTTGGTAGGTTTCCTGCACCTTTGCCTGTTGATTCAGTGCATGTGGAGCGTGAAGAAACATCCACCTGTTGTTAAGTTGCTTCTGGGGTTTCCACCATGTGAGTCCAAACGTTTTGTGTGGCATTCTTCAATATGATTCCTGTTTGTCCTTTGGATATGATCCCAAGTCATCATTAAAATTCTTAGGATGACAACACATCAATTAGATGGGATTAGTACCCTCTGGTAATGACTAACATAGCTATTGAAAATGGCCATTTATAGTGGATTTTCCTCCCATTAAAAATTGTGATTTCCCATACGTAGTTATGTGAGTTTACCAGAGGGTAACCCATGTTTATCCGGTGTTCCTGGCCGGATGATATACTCCTTGCTGTCTATCCACGGGAACCGCAGGGCTGTGACCATCAGATCTACGAGAGCGTCATCGATCTCCGCGACAAGCGCCCGGAAGCCGAACGGTTGCGACCGTTTCTTCGTCGCGGCATTGCGATGTGAGTGATGATTTTAGAGGGATAATTATATGAGGGTGACTCGAAACCTATGAATTGATCCATTTTAATGGGATGAACATCCAGCTATACCAGCTATTTTGATGTTCACTAGGTACCAGGGTTTTTACTCATAGCCATATGTATGTATACATATATGGGTATATCATGGATTATCATGGTATATCTCCAAGCATCGTGTACAGTGTAGATCATGATGATTTTGGAGTATCTCATTCATGCATATACAAAAACTGTGGAGACCCTAGGCCCTAAACCGTGAAAATGATGATACAATTTTGGTTTAACCTATGTTCAGACAGCCCCCTTTCTATCCCCTTTCTTCGGGCTTAGACATACGCACTGCCTGAGATGCACCGAGATGATTGTTAAATTGTGGTGAATTCCTCCAAAGGTCATGTTTGTCGAGAAAAACAGTGTGGAAAACCTAATCATAAACCCCAATTCTGAAGGTTTATTTTGTTGAAACAGAAATGGTAATGAATAGTGATACTGTATGGTTTATTCCCTTTTGGCAACATCCCCAGCTAGATCTTTGGGGATCGTTCAGGTCTGGAGATGGAGGATGCTCTGCAGGAAATCCAGAAGGCTGTCGAGGCCGGTGAAGTTTGCGGCTAGAAGGCTGGCATGAATTGACTATATTACAGACAGTCTGAGCAAGCGTCTACTACATCTTCTTAAGATGTGCATCTACAAACTGAGTTGATGTTTGGAAATCTTTGACCAGTGAGTTTGTCATTGGTTTGTCTGAAAATGCGGGGTGTATCCCTCAAAATGGTTATCTTGAGTATTGATCACTGGATGGGGCAGTTGCTGATGATTCACATAGCGTCAGGGGCTGAAGCAGACCCACAAGAAGCTGCTGGATGACGAACGCCGCATTGACAAGGTAACGAGTGGTGTCCTGCATGATGGTCCTGCACCTGCATTCTGAAGAAACAGCAGAAACAAAAACATGAACCATCAGATCGTATCAGATCGTATCAGATCATCCGACAGAACATCTATATACATAATAAGTCATGAGGGGAAACCTTATTTCCATGTTCGGAGACAGCATTCGCAGCCAAGTTAGAAAGTTTGGAGTGGCCCTGACCCTCCAATTTTTGTTGTGGTTTGGATTTCAGAAGGGTCATCCAACAGGAGCAGAAGATGACGGACGCAGAAATCCAACAGTTCCAAACCGACAAGCAGCGCAAGCTGAACCAGGCAGGGTGCTGTGGCGGAGGTGGGGCTGGAACCAACATGGCAATTCCCCCAAAAAAACACATCAAAATGATTGGGGTACAACTGATACAACCAAGATCAACCAAGCCAGAAACGGGAATTTATCAGGATACATATGGATACATCATGATATCTCCGAAAACGTTATCAGGGCATGGCAAACGCGACTCGCCAGGTGCCAATCGTTTTCGCGCTGCGGCTCTCTCAGGCATCGAACGAATCTTTCTGCCGATGGTTGTTGAGCAACCAGAAAATGGGATTGATATGGATTGATACACTCAGGAAATGCTTGACATATCAGTGAGATTCAGTGAGACAAGTGGTTTGAAAATATTTGAAATCATTGATCCCAAAAGAACATTGGGAAAGTTGGATCCTCAATTGTCCAGTTTTGGTGAATTTTGTGGGTCCATTTGTAGCCCAATGAGCCGGAGTGCTCAGCTCGACAGAGGTGCTCTAGGAGTGTTTGTAAAAGATGGGAAAGAGGTAATGTGGGTAAAACAATAATAAACCATCCCCCAAATCACCATAAATGGGTGGTATAAACCCTTCCAAAATGGGTGGTTTATTATTATTGTTTTACCCACATTACACGTATTACCAAAATTCTGTCACACTTCCATATGAATCCAATCCGGTTGAGGTATTCCGGTATTACACGTTTAGGCGATAGGCTGTAGCTCCAGGAAACCTGTGGCAGGTCCAATGTCTTGCCCCTGATGAGAGCGATGCGTACCGAGCACAGAACGGGACGGCAGTTTGTGTTCATCCTTTACCTGGGATGTTTGTCCAATGCTTGGTACAGCGGGTTGGAATGATTTATGCTGATTGGTGTTGATTGGTTGGTTCCACTGGATCCAAGATGATCCAAGTACTTGGGTCACACACCAGGACAAACTAACCACTCTGGATTTGGCTCTAACAGCCTCTCACTTTTCCCCAGAGATGTGTCCATCGATCCATCGATCCAGACACCCTTGGAAGCTTCAGGATGGAACGAATGCCCGCTGAGCTCGGCGAACAAGTGATCTTCACCAATGAGGCGCTGGCCCGGCAAATGGGGAAGCGCCACTGGGAACCGCCACTCGTTTTATTGGGATATCAGCCATTTTGATCCACAAAAAGTTTGGTTGATGATGTTCTAGTCCCAATATCTGTGCCTGAGAATGAATGATCATGAAGTAAGCACAAGAGGGATCTTGTGACTTTCTCGTTACATCTCGTGACTATGGACCATAATTATGTTGAAATGGTGAAGATTGTTATCGACTGTTAGGTTATTTAATGTTATTTTCTGGTATTTTCTGGTTACCCCATTTACAGACACAGCCACATGCTAGGGATGACTCCAAGTCATTCGTCAGCGACGAATTCCATCAGCAAACTGGCGGCCCAGGGTCTCAAGCGGCTGATGTCACGTATCACCGAGCTGCATCAGGAGATCAAAGAGGTCGGGTGGTGGGTAAGAGTGGCTCTGTAGGGACCAAGAATAGGAAAACTTGGTGGAAAGTGAAGCAGAAGATTATGTTGTTGCTGGTTGATAGTTGGTATCTCTTGGTTATTTTGATCCTGTTGGAGATGGACATCTTTTGATATGAGGTGTTTCACATGAATTAAAACAACGATGCTGGCAGAGTTCACTATGTAGAGGGACCGTGTCAGGTAAGCTTCTCAGTAGCTCGAATTTTCTCCTTGTCGAGTTTCAAACTGGGTTCAGATGTCAGAACACATCAAAGCGTTCAACACAGCGATGGAAGTGGAAAAGGAATTTTTGACAAACTTCATCCACCTGAGAATGTTTTCGGTCTAGCAGAAGTGAGCAACAGTCTACAAGATTGAAATGACGGGCGCCTTTTCAATGGCTGATAATCCGAATCAACTCCCATTTCCACCCATCTGAAGGTATTAAAACATACTGAACCCCCATTAGCATCTAGTCAGGGCCCATCATTGTATGCAAGATCGTGCATGTTGTGTGTGTGTGTGTGCTCAGGTGAAAGCCCGACACAAGCAGCCTGGGCCCCAAGGGACCTAGGATTTACAAGCCCGCATCAAAGGGCGGGGGGTGACTTTTCAGCAGTTCAAGTTGAAATTGGGTTCCAGAATTTGCTGTCACTAAATACATCCCCTTTTTATGTGGCCCCAGCCACTACTGAAGCACCAATTCAAGACATCATGTTACGTTTCACCCTTTCAAAAATGAAGAGTATCTGGGACTCTTGGTTGAGATTGGCTTCCAAATGTTTAGGGGCTTGGCTGGATGTCTCATCAGGCATTATCGAAAGGTTGTCAACAAAGTTGAGGATTTCATGGGTCACATTTAGAAGATTTTGCAAGTTTGTTGGATCACCACATCCCTTATACAGATACTTCATGGCACCAAACCAGGCTGCAACGGGACTTCCGGGTGCGGAAGAAGGACAAGAACGTGGCATTGCAACACATCGAGGACGTGGTGGAGTGGGAAGTGTCCGTTGTGGCAGGGACTCAACGAAGGTGGCCACTGACTCGGTCCACTATTTCAATGGAGAGGGAGAGACGGCTGAGAAGTCAGACTTCTGAGCTTCGGAACTTTTTTGGTATATCATTTGGAAATCAACTTTCACTGTAATTCCTTCCCCCATCTTCCCCCCTGCTTTAGTAGATAGTACTCCCCACATAAAACCCTATAGTTAATCATTGGATGTATTTATTTTGGGGTCCTTTCTCTGGGTGATTTGGCTTCACCATCCCTGCTGAACTTGCCACAGGATCTCCACGGCAAGTTCCAGGACACCGAAACGCACGCATCGCTTGGACGATCTTGGAGGGGAGTGTTCTTCGATGTTCCATCGGATCCAGAAGTTTTGATCCTGGCTAGTGGTTTCAACATGTTTCAACTATAGTTCTTTTGTTTCAACTTCAACCAGATTGAAGCATTCCAAGTGACTACTGTGTCTTGATGTTTTTTGGATGAATTGAAACAGCCATTTCGATCTAATAGTCCATTTCAGAATGGAATCCATGTTTTTCGGTTCTCCAGTTTGGAAGCCACTAAACAATTGTCATTGTCACCTTCAAACCAACCTTGGAGCATTGATGTGTTTGTCATAGACATTGAGACTGTATGAGATGTTAGGAGGTTCACTTATCTATCATTCATTATTTGTTCATGAATAATTTTCCACTAACTAGTGTTATACATGATGACTTCGCACACAGATGGAGAGACTTTAAACCTGCACATGTCAGGCTTGCATCTCTGTGATTGGTTGGTGAATAATGGTCATTGTTGGTTGAAGAACGTTGAAGCTTTATGTCATTTATGTCTGTCAATTGTCCTGTTGCTTGGTGTATAACATTATAATAACTATGTTTATTTATTGTATTTACACCATGTTACATCACTTCTTTTTGGTGATGATCCATTGTCGCCATTTGTCGCCCATCCCACAAGCACAGCTTCCGCCACGGAGGATATCCAGATGCTGAAGTTTGGACAGATCGTCGACTTGGATCTCATCGAACGATCGGCGCCCAACAAGTACGTTCAGGACGATCGTTGGCGAGAAGAAAAAGATGGGAGAAATCTGGGAACCTCGTCCCACAGTTTGGGTCATGTTTGAGTGATTCCGTGTGTTGTTTCTTTCAAATATGTTTGGTCATGTTTGGTTCAAAGTTTGACAAATGGAACGTTTATGCAGGATGAAAGGGTTGTTCCTTTCTCAGTCAATGGTCCGTCGACCTGCTGAAGTCGCAATTGTACAAAATGCGGTTTTCTGTTCTCCCTCTTGAGGCTCAACATGCTCAACAGATGTCCAACCCCCTTTTGACAAGTATCACATTTCCCCCAAGACAAAACTTATATAGTACTCGAATGTTTGGGACACTATGCTCATCACTCTCGATGTTAGATCCATTCAATCCAGCCAGTATGTATAGTTCAAAGGTGTCGGTCTTTGTTTTGTTTTCGATAGAAATGCGCAATGTCTTTATGGGTCAGAATTGAAGTACCAAAGGGCCCACACTACTTTTTCATCCGATATAGGGGTGTCAGCACAGAATCTTGAGTCATAGCTGACAGCTAATTTGACAACCCAACTGAGAGTGTTCACCCGGCCTTAACGCGCCAAACGGGCGCCAAACGGGCTCTTCAGCTCCTCTCTTGGTACTGGGTAGGGACCTCCATCAGCGCACCTCCGTCGGCTCCAGGAGTTGCAGGAGAAGGTTCTCCAGGCAGAAGCCGAGCACCGGCGCCGCATCGCTGAGTGGCAGAAGAGGTGCGGGGCCCCAATTTCCTCATAAATAGGTGCCATAAACATCCATAAACCATGAAAATATGGCATGGTTTATTATTGTTTTACCCCACATTAGTTCCGAATAGTTCAGACATCCCAATAATTGTCACTGCTCTTGTCAAGTTCCAATATCATCCAACAAAAAAGACAATGCACATGATGACCTCCTTTGGGTTGCTGCCTCGCCGGGCATCACCAGGATGGAGAAACAGAAGAAAGAACTGACCAAGATCACCTGTGACAACACCTCCCTGATGGAGCAGATTGTCAGTATGGGTTCCTTCCTCAGCTGAAAGGGAGGCACAAGATGTAGAATGTGGAGACCCAGAATCCCAGAATGTGGCGGCTCTGCCAATGGTGGGTGAATTTTGAGGATCTGAAACAATCCAAATGACGTGGGGGAAAGGTGGGGAAAGCAGTTTTTAGTGGAATCTGAATCCAGAGTTGATTCAAAATCCATTGCCACAATTGAATCCACTTATGCTTAGAAACGCATCCCTTGGCCAGCTACATCAACGATGGTTCAAAGGTTCTGCGGGTCACCATCTATGCCATGCTACTGTGTCCTACCTTGGAATGTAGCTCGGTATAACCCACAAAAGAACTACCCTGTGGTTATTTAACATGGCCATGGAAAATCCCCTATAAATGGAGGGTTTACTGGGAAAATCATCCAAAATTCGTCATTTTCCATGGCTATGTTAGTCATAACCACAGGGTAGATGTTGGAATCCTCAGACACGGCCCATGGCAGTTTCCGCAGTTCGCCCAGGCTATTCACAGATGCAGTTGGACGCTGCATTGAACGCGCGCATCGCCAATGTTGGAAGCTCATCACCTCGATGGACTGTTTCGTTTGTTGTTTCACCAAAAGATCACTCTTGGTGAACTTGATGGATTATATAATTACTATTGTATGAGTACAAGTCAAGACCCTGGTATAATTTTGTGAATCCTAAAAATAGCTGATTGATGGATGTTCATCCCCCCAATATATGGTATTTCAATGTATGTCATAGCATTTCATGTACGTTTTAGATGGTTTTAGTTCATCTCCATAGGCCCATATACCCTTGTTTGCTGCACTGTTTTTGGGGTCCCGGACCTTGAGACCTCCTCGGCCATCGCGCCAAACGCCTCGCCTATAGGTCACGGTCAACGACAACGAGCCATTGAATGAGCTGCGAGAGATGGCACGAAAGCTCAGCGGGAGATGTCGATGGGTCGAAACAAGCCATCCATGATGGTCTCAGTTGTGTCTACTTACTTGAAGGTATGGCCGAAGAAGTCGATGTGTGAAAATGATGGGAAAAATGTGAAGCATGATGGACGTACGCAGATAAAAAGCTGTCGAATTGTCCATCCTTGTTCTTAAAGATTAGTTGAAAAAAAAGAATTGCCATTGCCCCGGCCTAACCCTTGCAACATCATGACACTGAATCCGACATATTTGAGCTGCCACTTCACCATTTAAATCATGTGTCCCCTTGCCATCCTCATTTGTTTATTGAACTCCCACACTTTGAAAACCTCTTCAGAGCTGCCTGATGCTTCATCAAAAACCTATTAGAGATCTGAGGAAAAATCCCTCTCCTCGTGTTTTCCATCCCCAAAACTGGGAGAATCGCATCCTTTCATGATCCACACCAGTTCGGTTTCCAGGGTCGGCTCCAACATCACGCTGCGCCAAGGAGAGAGACCGCTGCAAAGACTTGCTGTCGCTTCAATCCAAAGAGATCGCCACGCTCAAGGCCGGGACGAGTTTGGGACGATCTTTGGGTTGGACGACTGGCGACTGGACACTTGGAAAATCGATGTAGGGAATTGGGTCAAGACCCGAATTGTACCACGATTGTACCATAATTTTGGATGAGAATCCACTAACATCCATAAATCCCAGCTATTTTGGTGTGAACGGAAGGGTACCAGGATGAACTTGACCCACAGCCAGAAAAAAATGGAAAGTTAGATGATGGTGATGATGATGATGATGATGATGATGATGAAAATATGAATTGGATGTTTTTGGGTTTGCACTGGCCTACCATGTAGTTTGGGAATACGGCTGTATCATTTGAGCGGCCTAGGCAGAGATCAATCTCTTCCGAAAGAAGGGCGGTCACATTTATACCACCGCCAGCGGCTCAAACAATTGAATGACCATCTTGGGAGGTGGTCATCAATATCCATCCATGATGATTACGATGAAAATGGGGATTCAATGAGCCCACTATAAGAATTCCCATTATGGATGTGTTTGAAAATGGGCGTATACCACGGCAATGACAACCATGGTATCAAAAAAAACATGCTAATAGCAAATACAATGATAAACCATCAAAACATAAAATTGGGGGTTACCCCATTTTCAGATAAAACCATCTCAGTGTAGTGGTATGAAGGAACTAGGAGTCACGATTGGTATTAACCAGAAACCTCTTGAAACCCTCTTTGTATCAGGACGTTCATGACATCATCAGTCATAATATGAGCGAGACAATTACCAGTGGCGACATGTTTCTAAATTCAGAAACCATGTTGGTAATTACTTCAGTTATGTGACCATCAGTCAAGACTCATTTGAGATAGACTGACTAATCGCGGCATCAGTGCCCTGTTCCCTGAGCTAAGGTCACCGCTAACCGCCAGTGAACGCCGATAGGTGTGGGAACCAAAGTGCCCATACGAAGAGTGAGAGATACCTATGGTACTTTGCAAATCGCTAAGAAGCTGAATGCTGTGTCCAAATCCTTTGATTGTTTGATTCTGCCAAGCACGAAACTGATGAGTTGAAGTAGCTAAAGAAAACCACACCAGAAACATGCTTCCCTCACCGTTGTGTCACCAGATCGCTGCACGAATCAAGTGCGAAGCGCTGAATTCAATTGGCTGCAGCCCGTTTCACAGAGCGTCGTGTCACCAAGTGGCGCGCTGAACAGCGCGTGTCACAAGCAGACTCCAGCAGCTGTTCTTTTTGATATAGTGGATGCCCAGCGGACCAACCTGACAACTTTTGTGTGTTAAAGATTTGCAGTAGTTGCAGTATGTTGCAGTGGATTTTGTATATATATATATACATAGATGTATATAGTCATTCATATTCCTACTATTTCGATGTGTGTGTGTGTAAATGTTCACCAGTGCCTAAACTGAGGGTGTTGTTAGGCAGAATCTTTCTGGATCCTTTGATAAAAAATGTTCTTTGACCCTTTCCTCAAGCAGTCCACAGTTTGTGAACCTGGAACTCAGAACTCTGCTGAGATTTGGTTCAAGTTGCAATCTTATTGGCACAAGTTTCCTATGCAAAGTATACCGTGGTTGTTTGTTGAAAGTTCAGGTTGTTTAATTAGTCTTCTGTACGTCTATCATAACTATCATATTTGCATACATTTCCATAGATGATCCAACTAATTCAGACAAATCTTGCACTGCAAGTAACCTCTGTCTTTGCCCGCCTTGCTGGGTCTGAAAGATGCGAATGGAGTCACACGTGCAAAAGTCAAGCCGGTGCACAGGGGTGAAATCCAAGACGGGATGTGCCCACGAGCGCTGCTTGTTCGTTTCCCTGCTTCAGGCGATTGATGTTTCATCCGTCTCTTGACATTTATTTGCTTACGGGCCACCATCTTGCCCCCACATGTGCCAGTCAGCTTTGATGTAGCTTTGCATGGGAATCCACCATTCCATTCCATTTCTCTTGTACGCAACAGGTTCTGCCTTTGCCGCTTTTGTTACCCTTCCTGCCCGAGATGATGGGCTTCCATTCGCTTTCGCATGCCATGAAGGCTCAAACCTTAACGGCATATGCGCCACGGAAATCACAATGCAAAGACATTGAGGATTTGAGACATCAGGCAATCCGAGTCACGAAAAAGGGGATTTGGCAAGATAGCTGTCGCTATTCCTTTCAAAAATCGTTGGTATCATCCCAACCAGCTGACAGCTTCTGCAGCTTCGGTGCAGGCGCGTGGGACTTTTGCTCAGGCTTGAGAGCCCAGCAGATCACATAATTTTTCATAGAGCAGCCTGCAACGGCAAGTTGATATGTTCATTGTGCCCTGGAAAGCAGGATGACTTGATAAGTGCCGTTGAAAGTCAATGATCCACACACCTTCCAACTACCATTTGAGTCGATTCATCACATGAGTTTCCTATTCAACCTATTCAACATGAATAAGATAAAGTAAGATACAATAAGATCAGATGAGTCGAGTTTATTTTCACCATTTTTCACCACAGTCGATGTTCAAATTTCTGGCGCCCCAGGCACCATGCCGGTCTCCAGGGCGCAGGAGCAGGCCCTCTGCTTTTCCTGCTTTTCGGGGCGTTGCAGAGTTTAGACTCGCCGCCCTTGATGTTTATTTATTGAAAAACCAACAAAACAACGTATTGCTTAAATGACAATGAAATGGCTATGGATCAATACCATCCATATGTCCCATCCAGGGGTACCAGGGTTTTGACGAGTATCCAAATATCATGGTCGATTTCTTGAGATTTGATTTGGGTCGAGATAGGCCAAGCATCACGCAAAGCCATCAAAATGAACAAGTCAGCAATATGAATCCCTTCCATTCCATTCCCAACTGTGACTAGTTATACATTGTTATACTATGTTATACATTGTTATACTATGTCATACTACTACCCCAGCAACTCCTTTTCGTGCTGGATCTCCTCACTTTGGGATCACATTCTTTCTGAAATTCTCATCCTGGTTTCCGTAGGCGTTGAAGGAGCTGAAGCTAAATGACAAATACTTCATGTCGCTGCTGCTGCCCATGGCAGAGGCGGGTCATCGGACTGGTAACTGGGACTGGTGGCGGAATTCCAAGCTTGGATCAGAAGGCAAAAGACATTAAAAGACGCTACTCAGATACTCAGATAGAGATGGTGGATGATAGTGGGATATTGTATACATATATATATATAAATGTGATTATATATGATATTATAATTGTTCCTTGCTTGCTCTGGCCTCAAGGAATTCAATTGAGACTGCCGCAGCGCTGGATGCATCTTCAGGCAGATTGAAAATATTATATATAATATAATATATATATATATATATATTGTTTATTCTTATTTGCAATATTTTCCTTGATGACAAGTGAACCCATTCAATCAGCTATTATATACATCCTATGTGTATTGTATGATACCGTATGATACCACACCATTTGAACTCGGAGACAACATGAGACAACATGAGACAACTCCATCATGGGGTTCAGACCAACAGATGCGATTTCCGATGATGGGCCAATGACCTGCAGTATGATGATAGCATCAGGCAGATGCAGATTTCGATGTGTACCTCATGGAGAATGGCGTCACCTGGTGAATGCGTGACATGGGACCAGGGACCATCAGGGACCAGTCAGGGACGATGGAACAGGTAGCAGGGTGAACTGACCCCTGTCATAGTGAAGGTTACTGATTTAGTATGGTTCATCATGTGCAATCCATCATGGGAATACAGTGTCAAGCCGGCATCTTCCGATTTATTATGTGTTTTCTATTTCCAGCAATGTGCTTTTCTTTTACCACAATTTCACTGGGTTGCCCAAGTCAGAATAGATAGTCTCCATACATTACCTCTGCATAGATCAAGCATTGAGACCCGAAGGGCAATCCACAGATTGTTTGGTCCTGTTTGGACCTGAGCCTCATATATACCTCATGATTCTGCGGATACCAGGTACTAGATACAGATGTGCAATACCGTACCTGTATGTTGTATAGTATACACTATACACTGTATGTTATCATATTATAAAACACATTCTACTTTAGGCTCAATCTCCATGTTGACATTTTCGTGGTTGACCAAGCTGGGACTTCATTATTCGACTTCAGGGTCAACCTCCACCTGGCACTCGAAAAAGCCCAGGTCATGCCGGTGCTTTTACAAGGCCTCGATGCTCTTAGCAGGTGCGATGAGAACACCGGGCAGCCAGTCTGGCATTGTTAGGAGCAATCAGTAGCATGATGCTGATAGGGTATTTGCCACATTCCATTTCATTGTTGATGTGTGGAAGTTGTCTCTTCATGTGTTCAACGACAGTGCTATATCATGCTATATCAATCTATGTCATTATTCAGTGAGGCACCGATATGAAGCTACCAATACATAGCATTACATAGCGCTGACCAAGATGGGAAAGTGACAAAGATATTTGCATGGTTCTCAGAAGCAATATTGCTGTAGATCATGCCATCGAGAGGGACACAAGAAATTGGATGCCGAGAGGAGTGTCCAAGACTGCATTGAAAGATATTGAAAGTCTTACTGTAGATATGGCACTTGGTCAAAGTGGTAAATGCATTTGCCCACCCACGTATAGTTGACAAAAGTTTTGTTGCTGTTTCACATCACAGGGGCAATCCCGTGGCCCACGGCAAAACCTGGTGTCATGAGATGTGCGCCAGATACGCAATTGGCATCAATTGACCAATGCTTTCAAATGCTTTCAACATGAGTTTACGACAAGCTTTCCCGGGAAATGGATGGCGAAACAGCAGGTTTTGTTTTCTTTCGAACTACCACCATGAATACTTCCAAGTAAAAGGATTTGATGTCAATGGATGGCATATGTGATCATATAGTATGTACGTACAGCTTGCATGCCTTGGGTTGCTGATATTGCAAAAAATGGACACGTTCTGGATGAATCGTCTTTCACCATCCAAATATTGATGAATATGTTAGAGGATTTTTGTGGTGTCAATCCCCCCCCTGACAGTTGGACATCCTTTGGGGGTTGGACGACATCATTTCGAGGCATGTGGACAAGTTGGCTTCCGGCAAGAGCGATGGCTCCTCCTCTGCGCGGAAGCAAAAGTTCAATCCTTTGACGTGGCATGGGTGGCCCAGGAGGTGGTTTGCAGGGTGATCTCGTGAGTCACTGGGGACTATGACCCCATCGTATCTGCAACATGTTTAAGAGAATGTCATCCAATGTGGCGAAGTGTGGACTAGCTACTTGAAAATCATCCTCACTTTGGAGATATGAAGGATATACAGTACCAGTATCAAAGGTTGAAACTCCCAAACATGTTCTGCAAAGATGGCTTGCCAGATTGCAGATTTGTCATGATTTTCCATGTTCAATTTGTTTGTTTGGCGCATGAAACCTGATTTTTTCACAGATGCACTGGGGACACTGCAACGGGAGGGACTCGGCGATGCGCCCAGGTTGGCCCAGTACTTGTTGCGCAACCACCCAACGCACACCTCAGATCATCGGGACGCGATGTGCGCCGTGGACTGGACAAGTGCACAGAAGAAGTTGTGAAAAGATGTGAAAAGCCATGGAAGCATCGACATATGACTATACATATATATATATATATAAATAATTATATTTATATACATATATAATATATATATATATGAAAATAGTATGTTGAATTGCAGAACATCGTGAACTTCATCTTTACGATGGTGAGAAATTGGTCTGTAATAATGTATATAGATATGGTAAGGCGAGTGATTGCCAGGGTCATAGGCCCCAATGTTTTTTTTGTTTTGCAAGTTTTGGCACAAACTAAGAGAGGTTTCTAAACAAAAACAGGTCCATCATCATGGGAGCCGCTCTAGCCGTCGAGGAAGTTGTGATGCTGGTTGTTGCAGTGGTTGGCGGAACTGTGGGTGTAGGTCTTGTACTTTCCCATGCAATGCAAAATTGCGGATGTAGCAATTCTCCAAATCTACCAGATCTTGTTGAAGGTGGAGTCGCCCTCACCAAAACTTTCAAGATATTCAAGGCTGAAGACATCGAGGCCCTGACACTTGTTTCGGCCGAGTTGAATGGACAGCCCATCAAGAACTCATCGGTGCCTTACACGTTTTCCTTTGTGGTGGGAAAGGGCTTTTCGGAAACTCGTCGCAGCCCAGTCTATCATGCTGGCCTCTTGATAGTTGGTAAATTTGAGGAGAACGGCCAAGAGTTTCACTACATGGTTGCTGACCGCTGGCTTGACTGTGTGAGGGTGACTCTCTTCAAGGACAAACTTGCAGCCCTTGCTCAATTCCGCCAGATAGAGGTGTATGGCATCCCTTTGACCGATTGTGATGAGACCCCAGCATTCACTACCTTCACAACAGCAGGCGACCTGGTCCAGTATGTCCAGGAGGACTTGGCCAAGAAGTTGAGCGTCACCGGCTTCAAGAGTGAACAGGATTTGACCAATCCAACTATCACCAATTGCATCGCCTTTGCCATCCGTGGAGGGATGCTTTTGGCAGGCGACAAGGCAGAGAACTTCGTGAAGACATGCGTTGAGGCAATTGGCCATCCAAGCTAATTAGTAATGATGCCAGGCTTGGTGGTGGCTGGACTTGCCAGTCCCTGGCAATTTTTATTTGATGTATGCACTTATTTTATTTTCTTAAGTAACATCCACGCAGTGTCTGTGTGTTTGGTGTGAGCGACCTAGCGCATTCAAGTTGGATGCAAAAGGGTGGTGCTGGGCTGTTGGATGGTGGGACTCACGTATTGAGATGAGTCAAGATTTCAGGCCCCCAACGCGCAGATGTTGGCAATGCTTTGATATTGACCATCCTTTTTTTTTGACCGCAATTTTAGCCAATACCGGACACATACCTGTATGTTTAATTTGCTTGTTTGTTCTGGAATCAGTGGCGCTACCAAATTATGACACCGCCAATGTGACAAAGCGGTCCGTGCGGTTTCCGACCGTCCAAAGCTGACAAGGTACCGGCATCTGCAAGAACTGGCATCGGTGCCCTCGACTGGTGGAGTGTTCTGGGCTGGGCTAAGCCTTGTCAGATACCCTGACATGCAAGAAAGGAATAGAAATGATACTACCATGAACCGGGACGTGTAAAAACTACCGTGGCATGCCGCGACCCTGCCCTTTTATTATGTCTTTTGTATATCATGCAGTATTGTGAAGGAAAACTTGTTGTCTAACCTTGAGATGGTTTCCGTACCCTGTAATGCCACCGGCCAGTGCAAGAGCAATTGAATATGTTGCACAGGGGACCGGAGAACCTGATCCAATGCAGCTGTGTATCAGATCACAACGAAGCACAATTATCAGTTGTTCTTACAGATATGTACGTAGGAGTACGTAGGTTAATCACGTATGTTTGTGTCATCGTTAGCACATGTGGAAATGTGAACATGTTTGCTTTCACTTTCCACTTTGATTTGGATGCCAAGACTGGCCGCTAAGGTTGAGCGCGGTCGCCGGAACTTGTTGAGACGCCTCCCAGAATTTGAAACCACCTGGCAGCTCTATACCCATGTGCCCAGCCCGGCGGCAGAATGTTGTGGGGTGACACTGTTGCGGTCCAACATATACCTCAAAACTTGTGAGATCCTGAGAAATTGAAATGTGGGTCTACTAGTGGAGATGTGAACTCTTACCAACGAGGGCACTGAGTCATGCATTTGTTACGGTGGAATCCAATTTTTAGGGATAAACTGTACCCAATTCCTCTTTTGCTAATCTAATAGATCTAATAGAGTGCTGCAGCAGCTGTGGAGCTGTTAAACACACCCTTCATTTCCTTGGCGGTAAAGGCCCTTCGCCTAGTTAAGTGGGATATGGTGTACCGTCCTGCTTTGGGACTTTGTTTGCCCAGTATTAGTTAGTTGCTGGAGTTTGGGGAGTACCGAAGCCTCAGTTGTTTGGATGTGAAGCTTGAGGAAGCTTCAAGCTGGGCACATACTGGTTTGGTGGCTGGTGAAAGGGTACTTTGGAATTGTGATGGTTCAAGCACCCAGGAAAAGACAAAGCTGACAGGGGTTTGTTGTAATATTTTGCAAATTGTTGCAATGTAGGAAGCCCAAAAGTAAACCATCCCAAATTTTACAAGGAATCGGTGGTATAGAACCATCCCCAATTTTGAGGTTGATGGCATTGGGTTTTCTGTTCACAAGTGGAAAAAAACCAGCGACTTTCACACGATGTCCTGCAGGGAGATGGCCTTTCGACGTCACAGATCGAGCAGGTGTTTCAGGTGAGGCACCAGTGGGCGATGTTGATGGTGAAATGGAGTAAAGGTCGCTCGGGTCTCGGGTGTGTCGACTGTAAGCCTGGAGATATCTTGAGATGAAGCTTTTTTTTGGTTCGATGAGGTTCGTGATACAGACCCATTAGTGAAGGAACGCTTAGTGGAGGAACAACTTCCATTGGAGTGGCCGACTGTTTGCAATACAGTTCCTGGAAGGATCAACAAGCTGATGTTTGCTGGCAACATGTAGTGCAATTACCTAGTGTCTCCGTCACGCACTCGATGACTCTTAAATATTCTTAAATATCGATTGACTTTAACATAGGACCAGACGATACAAGATACAAATACATGGAGTTTGGGGATATGTCAATAAAAGGCAAAAAGATGTTGAGGTGTGTTGACAAATTGTAGCAGAAACATCCACCATCCTGCCGCCCAGCAATTGGACACGCTGTGGAATTTGGACGGCGAATTCATCAGGTGCGACGAGTTGTGGTTTCGGCTGAGAAAGGTGATTGGCAATTGGGGAGCATTCCTAAAATGGGGGTACCCAAAAATGGATGGTTTATAATGGAAAATCCTATTAAAATGGATGATTTGGGGGTACCCCTATTTTAGGAAACCTCAATATGTCAATGTGAATGGTATGAAATGAACAACTTGAAAGCCTTGCGCTTGAACCAACAAGAAATTGGATATCTTGAACTGGTTCTATGTTCTCTATCGATGGCCAAGATGAAACCAACAGCCAACTTAGGGGGGTATGCTTCATTTTGGGTTGACAGTGAGAAAGATCACTTACTTGGGCATGCGCCCCATGTAGAGACAGAGACACTTCACAGTTGACATTCAGAGATATAGGACAAGAAGGGATGAGATGGGCTGCAATTACATGACTACTAGCACCATGAACTACTTGTATGATCTTGAGCAGTTTGTCAATAATTCTGAGAAAAGGCCAGCTATGATATATCTAGCCGTGCGTTGGGCCCCAACATTCAACGGTCCCGGGATTCACATCGCCGGTAGTATTAGTGGGCTACCCTTGACTAGTCCTGCAGTCAGGACCAAAGAACCTTTGTACCTCTTCCGCAAGCGGAAATGATCCAAAATGAAACTGGAACAACAACATTGATACATATAATATCATATAATACATATATAGATATATATCCTAGAAGGAAATCTTTGACGCAGCTTTCACATCCCAGCCCCCCATGAAATCCTGGCGGACTGTCCAAATGCACCTTCTCTGCAATGTGAAGGGGCCACACCTTTTATAATTTCCATGTCTCCTGAAAACTCATGACATGGATGTTATGGATGTTGTGAGTTTCTCCTAGGACTAGACAATTTTGGGCAATTTTTGAGGTTTCGATGTTCAATTTCAAGGTGTGCCACCCTTGGATGCTGTCTATGCCTGTCTTGCCAGGTGCTTGCCCGGCAATTTCGCCGCCAGAATTCCTTGTGCAGATCCCAACAAGGCGGGAAACCTGAAACTGCGCCCAGAAAGAGATGCTGACATTGAATTTTGGGACTCCTGTTTTCAGGTTCCATACCAATTTTCAGAGGAATGTTTCTTCACTGCAGCTTCTGTTTTTTTTGAAAGAGAAGAAATTGCCTTTGGGAAAAGGAGTGTTTCATGGGTCCCAGGTTTCCACGCAGGGTTTTTGCAGGTGACGTTCAACGAGTTCTGGAATTTCTTTGAGGCACCTGCTTCAGCCTCGAAGCGTTTTTTTTCCTTGAGATGCTGAGCCCATGATGACCAGGACATTCATAAGACACAGTGGCCAGCTATATCTGAGTATTCAAGCTAAATTGAACCCTTGAAGTAGGATGCTTTGGCAAGAAAGAACAAGTTTCAGCATCCTGCAGCCTGCAGCTTGGACAGTTTATGAGGAACCATTCGCATCATGCACAAAGAAAGCAGCTAGTTGTTGACTTGTTTCGAGGTGCGACTTGCGCGACTCTGATCCTGACATCCTGACAGGAAATTGTATCAACCCACGACTTGCTTCGCCTTTCGGTAGCTTGCCAACAGCAGAAGAGTAGATGGACTCACTGGATGAGACTTGGAAAAGTGCTGGTGTAGAGTTTTCTTGATGACAATGATCAACAGAGAATAGTCAGAACCACTTTCGACTCTTTAGACGAGTCCTGAACGGTGGCTATCAAACTTACTATCAAACCGCTAATGCCTTTTCTCGCTGGCAGAGAAAGTGAACACCAATAGCTGATACTCGTGTAGTAGTGCCAATCTGACTGGTTTCCGCTAAGTATTTGTTTCCAGTTCGATTCGACCAAGCTGAGTTGATGGACTTGTGAAATGTGGAATTCGAATGCATTGGATTGCCTGTTCTAATCTTCTGACTGGACTCATTGGAAAAGCTACGGGAAACCACGTTTGTTCGATCAACTACATGGGGATGTCGGCGTGTCCGTAAAACTCCCCTTAAACGAATCCAGTGATCTTCATTCTCAGTGGCAAAATTGGAGAAGCTTCTCTACCTACACTATATATGTTTAGGAGTTCTGCCTGGTGCTGTTGGAGAGGAAGTGAACATGACGATAAAAAACATATCATAGGAAATACACGGAAATCCATATCTTGGGATATGGACAAATGTTTTCACTTAGTCGGAATTGAGGTCTTTGAAAATGCCGAGAAGAGACGGCAGATGGCCGAGCAGGAGGTGCCGTGCCGGTGGGTTGCAACATGTTGCAACCCCCAAACAGGGTGATGGATGGTGATGCGTTTAATCGGGCTTAACATGTGTACCCAATACGATTTCATGCTATCCATACCATCCCTGACCGCATCGCCCAGGCGCAAGATGCCCTAGAGAGACAGCGTCAAAGAGAAGCGACGCTGGGCGATGTTTATGGTGAACATCCTAGAGGTCCATCCCCGGTAAATTGCGGGAATTTGATCTATCCCCAGGAATGACAAAAACAAACAGAATAGAGTGAATATATGCGCACTGGAAACCAACTGACTCCTGTTTTGGAATTGTATGGAATTGTTTCACTTTTAAGCCGAAAATGATGGGAGGACGAGCAGTTTTCAACTGTGTGGAGCGCCTGTGGCCACCAACCCAAGCACCCTCGGCTGGTAAGTTTTGCGCCCAGGAACATAGCAGAGGAAGAGCGGCAGCAGCGGCTGTTGAAGGTGGCCATCATTTCTGGTTGGATTTGACCCCCCGATTGGATCCGATTGGTCAAGGGTGGTGGAGACGTTCATGGGGTGATGGTGGGTTGTCCATGATTCTCCGATGGGAGGTTTGAGATGGTTTCGAGTTTTTAGGGGTCTGTTTCAAGGTACTCTTCCCCAGCTATGCCAGTTTGCTCTTCCAAGCCCGGCTTTCTGCCAGACGCAATTCGAGACTTTGTGCGCGGATGCATATCTGAATCCGGAGCTGAACCAGATCATGATCAAGGCCGCTCCTAATATCTCATGCCAGGAAGGAAGGAGGATCGAGACCCGAGTGGCACATATCATTGACTATAGTGTTGTTTCTGGTACATTGTTGTTCAACCCCTAAGCAAATCGGAGTTGTCAGCTGAAACAGGATAACGAGAACTGATGAGAAGTGACTTTGATAATATGAGTTGGGTCTGGGTCGATTAATCATCAGCATGTGAAAAAAAAGTAGTTTGTGAATTATGTTTGAATCCTTGTGACCGTTGTGACCAAACATACTGATTCAGGGAGATCTTCTCATAATTTGGCATACCAATCGACAAAAACATCAAGTCATCCCCTGCCAGCCCAGGGTTTTCCAACATCAATCACACATATTTCACAACGACCTCACCGATAGAATGAATGATGATTAGTTGAGGGATTCGTGCCAAACGTATTCCAACAATTAAGTTTCTTCAGGTTTGCTGAGTGCAGTGTATAGTATTACAACTTGCTAGTATTTGTATGTAATGTGTTGTAATTTGTCGTACGAAGATATAAGAAACCCAGATTTGCACATTCTTAGCCCCTGATGGTCCCGTGGCGTGAATTTTGACCCAACCCTGCCACCTTAGATCTTCAGGGTGCAGTCTTGGCGTATCCCATGAATCTGAAGGTTGGGAATGGATCCGGGTCAAGGGTCGAGGATGAGTTGATTTCTGACTGCTGCTGGATCCTTCATCCCGCACAACTTTCTGAGTCCTGAGGTGATCAACAGTTGTACACAGTCACCAAAATCAGCCCAGAGTAAAAGTTCAATGCTGTAGACCTTGCCGGTCACAGCAGTTCGACGGACAGTACATGGAGATGAACGGCGGCCAAATCCCATCTTGGTTGATGATCTGGGGTTCCATGAGTTCATTGGCTCCATTGCATCATTCGAAGATGGGGATCCGACTTTCAACGATATGACCAGACCATTCCGCAGACCGTAACGGCTGCTCCAACTGCGCCTGAAAAATCACCATGGAACCGAAATGAATAGAAATGAGAAGTTTCATATGCTTCATGATGATTCAACATGATTTAACATGATTTAACCACTCAACTCATCCATTTCCGGCGCCGGCAGGGTGAGCACATCGTCCTGATCCTTCAACTGCTACGTGCCTGGGGCCACTCTTTGATGGACACAGAGGGCAGATACATGGAGCAGGCCATTGGGCAAATGGGGGTGGACCGGGCATGGTGATGGAGACGTCATTTATCGTTATTTGTATGGCAAAGATATGCAAATATACCATGTATACATCCATATGCCATGTACGATACTAATATATATATATACTAAAATATACTAATATCATCTAATATCATCTAATATCTACACGTGGATCAATATGTCAAAAATGATCATAGAAATGTGGATATGATAGGCCAATGATAGGGATTTGAGAAACCCTAAATGGTGATGCAAGTGATAATGGAAAGACAATAGGACGTCCATGGAAGTCCATGATATATTTCAAGCAGGATGGTATGGCTAGGAGGTTGGTAAAATGATGCACATTTATTTCAGATGAGGAAACTGGGCCATGAACATCGTGTATGTTCGCGAGCATCTTGATCATGATGAAACAGGGCAACGGCTGCAACTACACTCTCGTCAATTTTGTCATTCCTCTATGTTCCATTCAAGTCCTCTTGGTTTGTGGCAATGAATTCACAATGATTCCACCTGTATTTCTTGGTGCTTTCTCTGATGGTTGATCTTAATGTCCTAACATCATTTGACATCTCCTGGTGTCTTGGTGACAAATTCATAGAAATTCAATCAAATTCACAACATGTCACAACCATTTCTTGATTTTCGTTGTGTTTTTATATATGTGCCAAGATGGTCTGTTCTCCAATGTTTAGATGGACATCTCCTCGCCACGTCAGGACGAATGGGACGACCGCACCAAGGAGCTGTGGATCGGCTGGCGGAAGTTGCATGGACCACAGCGGCTCGGCTCAGCAGAGGCGGATTTTCATGGATTTGTGCAATGAAAAAAGGGTGGTTTTACCCTCCAGTACCCTCTGGTAAACTAACATAGCTATGGAAATTCACCATTTTTCATGGGAAAAACCACTATAAATGGCCATTTTCAATAGCTAATCATGTTAGTTTACTGGAGGGTATGGGAAATCCACAAACTAATGGAGGTTCAATGGGAAATCGATCTATGTTTGATCTATACATGGGGAATTTTCATAGATTTTCCGTTGCCATGTTTGATTACTGGAGGGTAACATGTTTTAGACCAGGAAGACATGGATGTTAGAAGTAAAGAAATTGGAAGTATCGGATATAGTTGATATAGGCCTACTTGCTGTTATAGTCCAGGAATCGTAATCACAAAGATAAGGGCAGCCCACGTGTAAGTTGAGTGGGGTAATCTTCCAGGTGATTATATTGATTATGTAGTAGGTGGACAAATCCACTTACTGGAGTGAACCACCAAGTTGTTCCTAAGCATCAAACATGTGGTTTGGACGATGGAATCATTTGCGGTGATACTGGCAATAAATCTTTGGAATTGATGAAATGTACTAGCCATTTGGCTGTGTCCATTAATGGTTGATTTACCCTCGATTTATGGTCCTCGAAATTGGGAAAATGCTGTTCTAAACCATGTTGGGTTGACCCAGGGAGGAAGCCCTGCCCACAACCATCCAAACCTCATGGTGACTGACAGCTACAGTTGGCGATTATAATATAATATATTATATCATATTATATTATATCATATTATATTATATTCTATTATGTTATATTATACCATAACATAACATATTTTAAAATTATATATTGTATTATATTATACTATATTATATTATATTATATTATATTATATTATATCATATTATATTATATTATATTATAATATATTATATTATATTATACTATATTGTATTATATTGTATTATATTATATTATGTTATGCTATATTATATTGTATTATCATATATTATATTGTATTGTATCATATTATTTTATATTATATCATATTATTTTATATTATATCATATTATAGTGTATTATATCAAATTATATCATATTATATTATATCATATTATATTATATTATATTACATTATATTATACTATATTATATTATATAGTTATATTATATTATATCATATAGTTATATTATATTATATCATATATACATATATACATTTGCATATATTTGCTATTGAGTGCGGACTTGAGTGGTTTAATGGTGGGGGGCTACAATCCATGGGTGATGATGGGATTCCCCATCATGTAACCGGAGCTGACAGCAATACACAGCCCTGATTAGCAAACCATAAAACCCTGGTTGATCAATCCGGGGGGATTAATTATTCCCACCAAAAAGTGGTGCGATGCAACCAGCACGGGGTTGATGAGTGGATTGATCAGAGGTCCATTGTGGGTTGATCAACTTGAATGTCTAAACAAAGTAGGACGTACTCTCTGGTAATCCGTCAAGCTTTCAGGGCAAATCATCTATCAATGCTGGTTGCTGGTTTTTAACATCATTTGTTTTCCATCCAGACGTAGGATGGTGATTGAAATTGGCTCAGATTTTTTTCTGACAGGTGGCTCAACCGCCAACCAGAGGGGATGTTCAGGTGCCAGGTTTGTTGAGTGAAGCAACCCAGGACCAACTACCCCGGTGTGGTGGATGCGGAATCGTTGAAGGCGGACTTGGGATGGTGAACCGGATGAACCGATCCCCAAAACAGAAGCAGCTCCTTTTGACTTTGATCACCTTTGTATGCAAGATAGGATAGGATGTGATATGATATGACATGATATGACCATATGTACCAAGTGAAGAATGTGGGCACATCACCACCAGAATTGTATATTGTGGGATGAAACTTTGAGCGCGATAGTGCCAGTACACGTGTCAGTGATGCATGAGAATGGAAATGGACATGCCAAGTAATTCAATGCCCATCTTACACAGTTTGCTGATTGTTGGTTTCAGATCATTTCTTTTGCACCCCACGTGGCAAGATGACTCTCAGCTTTGTTTTGATAAGTTGAAACAGTTCACAACCCCCTCAACCACTTTGTCTATGTAATATTATACTTTATATATATATATATACCCGTTTTGCATTCTTAGTGTGCATACATTTGGTACCCATGATTCACAGGACGTGGGAGGTTTCCCCCCCCCCAAAAAAAATAGACAAACATGGACAAACCCATCTGGCTACCCCATTCTTCACCCCCACATGTTGGAAGATTCTTTCTTCACGGCTTATTTCAGCCAGGTCTTGACGGATAAGGAAGCGTTTCAGGCCCAGTTGTAGCATTTCAGGATGCTGAAGGAAGAAGTGGTTCTGTGAAACTGTGATATTTCATGTCCGCTCTTTGGATTCAAAAAGCCTGGTTGATTGTATAACTAGGGGTGAAACCGCAGAAAAGTCATAACATACAAGTAAAATGGTATGCTTTGGGGTTTATTGGTCTAGGGTTGACATCACACCTTTTGCTCTCAGAACACTGGAGTGTTGATACCTGCAGTGAGCCATCCAAGAATCTCAGGCGAACCCTGGAGGGTAGGATGCATGTGCGAAGGCATAGTCAGCACGGGGTAGCTAGGTTATGCCCAAGTTGTTTTACTGACACTTATATATGCAATTTTCCACAGCTCAAAGGTCAATATCTGCTGGTTTTCTGTCGTAATACGCGCCAGGCCTTTCATCACATTGCTGAAGAGTGATGGTCTTGGTATGATAGACCACGTCAACACAGGTGTTGTAGATCCGAATTTGAACGGTTTCACCAAATTCCAACTCTTGGTGGTTCATGCCAGCAGAAGTTGGTTTTTGAATACATTCAATAGCTGCTTTGACGGGCTCATGGTATTTCTTGAATACTGTATGTACATGTATGTACGATTTCCAATCATCACCATTATCATGAACCTCCAAGAGATTCCACGTGTGTGTGCTCCTTTTTCCCCTGCCCATTCCATGTTATGGCAGACAATAATTTGATGTATGGGGATTGGATGGCAGCATGTGCTGGGGCAGAGCACAGGGCACAACATGTGCCCAGCACACAGAGGCTACAAAGATGCTAGCGTCGTCAACAAAATGTAGCATTTATTGAGGGCTGTCAGGGATAGAGTCTTGACCGATTTGCTCTTGCTGATTAGTCAGGTCTGCCCATTCTGATAAGAATTGCTGTGTTGTTCCCCATTTCTCTGGATTCTGCGCCAAACAATGCAAATAGGTTCATCTATGCTATGAAACTGTTTGAAGGAACACGTTTCTTATGCAGCCCTCCTTTCAGCCCCGGGTATGGACTTCCCACCTGGTCCATCAGTTGAAGCGGAGCCATTTCGGTTTAGAGCTGGCTGACCTTCACTGCGTTCACAAAGATGAGATATGCGGATTTGTAATGATTTGTATGGATGTGTGGGTTGGGTGGATAAATATCCATTGCTTTAGCAGCTATCATCAGCTGATGTGAACACCAGGCAGGAGCTGAGTAGAGGTGACCTCAAGAGAAATCGACACCACCTTTGAACCATGACAAGGATGGTGCAACAAAACACGTATGAGATGCTAAGGTCCATGTCACCATGTCATTTGATTTTTGTTTGTCGTCAGAAGCTTTAGCATCGTTCTTTTTCACTGAGATGCTAGCTCTTATTGTACTGTCCCACTTGAGGTAATTTAGGCAAGCTGCTGAACACATATGATTGCGCATGGGTTGCCTTTGACGCAAGATGTCTTTAGCTGTCGAGCTTTCCAAGAGGCCCGCGCTGCAACTCCAGATGCTGCCAGTACTTAAGATTCACATAGATTCACTGTATTGCGGCCTGAGCCACTTCTTTAGGCCGGCAAATCTACCATTTCTGTCCATGTTCATTTATCCATGTTTATCAAGTCTTATGTCATGGCTGGACAGAGATTATCCCGATGTTGCAGGGCTCGAATATTTTGGGGTCTTGTCTAGATAAAGAAAATGATCCCGATGTCGCAGGGCTGTAATATTTTGTGGTCTTGTCTCAATAATTAATTGAACTGATGCGTCTAACCAAGGATTCCTTGGGTAGTTATTGTCAAGTTTTTGTTGTTTTATATCCAAAGTCTTGTGGGTGACATCCTCATCCTACTCAACATTTGGTACTTTTCTATGTCTTAAGATGTCCCAAGTCTGCGTGATATCCTCCTCCCCACTGTGGTTTTCCATGTTTTTCTCATGTTTCATGGGTGGCTTCTTTAGCCCGAAAAACATCCAATCACATTCCCCCCCTGTCCACCAGCTATCAGCCCAGGCTGGCGCGGTATCACCAGCTGATCACCGGCGCCCTCTTCGTGGCGGCGTTGATTGTACTGGCCATCTTCCCCAGCTTCGACCGAAGGCACAACCGGGGGGCCTGGAGTTCGGGGCGGAGTTTGAGGCACCAAACTGGTCTAAAACATGGGGGTAGACTCCTTGGATTCAGGATGTGAGATCATGTGAGGTCCAACCGAGAAAATGGACATGTGTGATACTGTGTTTTCTTGTTTTAATCAAGCCGCTTCAAGCTGTTGGAGTGTTTCTTGAAAACAGTGCTTGCCAAAGATATTGATTACATTTTATTACTTAGGTTATCATTTGGGTAGCTCATTCCCCCGCGCAAGCCAGGACGGAAATCGAGGACAGGGGCCAAGTCAAGAGGTTGTCAGCAGTTGAGACATGTTACATCAACTAAAACCTGATGGATTTGTTGGAAGACACACGTGATTTGGATATGTCATTATATATCCCAAAGTAATTGGTTCTATATACACACGCGATGGTATAGACACAACCAATTTTATTGAATTTTAATGATGTATATATGATACATACATGAAAATAGGTGAATGAAAATCTCTATCCCATATCCCAACAGACAGGCAAAAGTATATGTTATATTTTGAAATAAGTATAGATGCCGCGGGTATTAAACTACAATCCAAATTGGAAGCCTCGTCGAGGAGCATGGCTTGATTGCTGGCTATGCCAGCAGCGCCTTTGACCAACAGTGGCAGGCCCATGGACATAGTCACGGACGATGAACCCATAAAACAAGGATGGTTTTTTGCAGCCAACATGGGATGGTTTTCCAACTGAAAGTATGATTGTTGAAATTGTTGAATTGGCACGAATTAAACAGAGATTGTAAGCAGCAAACAAGGACATACTCGCAGTATGATAGTATGTTTGTTGGTGTTAGGTCATTAATCCTAAGGAAGACATGGGGATCCCAACCAGCCAAAGCCAACTAGCTAGTGGCTACTAAATGAGTGAATAAAAAGGGGTGCAGCAACATATAATTATATATATATATGATAATATGGCCATTTGCTGATATTATAAATACTATGATTCAGATAGAATCTATTGTTAATATATGGTGATAAAGCGAGAGAGCGAGAGAGAGAGCGAGAGTCGTCTTGGTAATCAACAATTCTCGGATTGGATCATGCAAAATACTGTCCCAAGCCTGATCATCAGACATCATCACTCCACATGTGACGGGAGCCGTTTCCGGCTGGGGCAAGACAGATGACCCGTCCCAATGGATGATCCCCATGAAGTTGATTGAGCCCGACAGTATAATGTATCAATCTACCATTGCTATCCGGTAGATATTAATCGAAGGAAGTTTAGAAGCTAAACCTTCCGACAATATGGACAGATGGCAAAGCAGTCGGTACTTCTTTCAGTCTTCTACTTCTTTCAGTCTTCTCTTCAGATGCAGGTGCGCGAAAAGGTAGGAAAGTCGCGAAACACTGTGTTTTCCCAATGGTCTGTGGCTCCGGAGGGTTGAGAAGTAGGCTCGCTAAAGCGGCGGGTGCGGAGACATCTGGGGAGATGAGAGATGAAAAATTGCACGCCGTTGTGGCGCGAAGCACATTTGGAAGTAANCTAAAGCGGCGGGTGCGGAGACATCTGGGGAGATGAGAGATGAAAAATTGCACGCCGTTGTGGCGCGAAGCACATTTGGAAGTAAAAAGTGTTAAAAACGGTCGGGTTCGGGACGTTTTTGGCAGTTGAGATGTGGAAAAAGCGCACGGCGCTGTGGCGCGAAGCACATTTGGAAGTAAAAAGTGTTAAAAAAAGTGTCATTCTCGGAGCACTTTTGGAAGTTGAGATGTGGAAAAAGTGCACGGCGCTGTGGCGCGAAGCACATTTGGAAGTAAAAAGTGTTAAAAACTGTCANTTTTGGAAGTTGAGATGTGGAAAAAGTGCACGGCGCTGTGGCGCGAAGCACATTTGGAAGTAAAAAGTGTTAAAAACTGTCACGGTCGGACAACTTTTCGAAGTGGAGATGTCGAAAAAGTGCACGGCGCTGTGGCGCGAAGCNAACCACTTAACAACTTAACAACTTAGTTAGTTAGTTTGTCAGTTAGTTAGTCAGTGAGTCAGTCAGTTAGTCAGTCAGTTAGTCAGTTACTCAGTCAGTCAGTTAGTCAGTTAGTCAGTTAGCTAGTTTGTTAGTCAGCTAGTCAGTCAGTTAGTTAGTTAGTTAGTTAGTTAGTTAGTTAGTTAGTGAGTTAGTTAGTTAGTTAGTCAGTTAGTCAGTTAGTCAGTTCGTCAGTTAGTTAGTAAGTCAGTTAGTTAGTCAGTTAGTCAGTTAGTCAGTTAGCCAGTTAGTCAGTTAGTCAGTTAGTCAGTTAGTCAGTTAGTCAGTGAGTCAGTGAGTCAGTTAGTCAGTTTGTTTGTTAGTTAGTTAGTCAGTCAGTCAGTTAGTCAGTTGGTTAGGCAGGCAGATAGACAGACAGATAGATAGGCCGACGCTCCAACCACCTTTTGATCCATCAGTGGATCTGCTCTGCCATCCATGACTCACAGCAACGAACCTCTCCTATAGGTTTGCTATTCCTGAAACTTCCGCCACCGCCTTGTGCGGCACTACTGGTACCCTGTTGACATTCCTACTGCATCCAGAAGCTGATTCCACAGAAATGCTGGATATCCATCGGGTTGACCACCAGGCCAAGCTACACGCCTGCATCAAGGGCATTGAGGTGCCAAAGATGGGTTTTCTTTTGGGTGCGTGGGACATGTTTGAGTTTTGGTTTGCCATCATAACAATTGGTATGCTTCAGAACTGTATCACAATGAGAATATAAATGAGAATCATTGAGAATCGGTTTTGCTTCGAATCTGTTTTCCTCATTTTGGGTCAACGTGTGCGGACATTGGATCATATTGGATCAGTTGGATCCGCGTGTCGGGGGAGGCTCAATCCAAGGCGAGGCGAGTTTCCACCCATCAGCTGTGACCCGTTGTAGGCGCATAAGGATCTTTCCACTGCCATCGATACCTCACTGAGAGAGGCGGACCGGGCAAGCGCCATCTCAAATCATCAATGTGTTTTTCAAGCAACGAACAAGGTCATGACAGTAAGACCTTTTTACCATCAACAAAACGGAGATTGGCGATCATGCCTCTGGGATCCTATGGGATCCATCATCCACTGCAGATATTTTTTTCAAGGTGTGTTCACGCCATCACTGGTGAAGTGACCCATAGCCATTTTGAAATCCAGGACCCCTTTTACAGTGGCTACCCTCTGGTTACGTGGCCATGGAAAATCAATGAAAATCACGATTTATGATAGGTAAATAATCATGAAACAGATATAAATGGGCCATCTTCATGGCTATGTTAAATAACCAAAGGGTGTTTGTTTGAGAAAGATGCTTGTCACTTCATTTGTGTTTGAAATTCACCTGGTAAGTGACAAAGTTGAGAAAGCTGTCATGGAATGGTACCCTCCGGTAATGTACATGACATACTTGTTGCTATGGAAAATCACCCTTTCCAATGGGTAAACAAAAATATTGAGCGCCCACTTTCCATCGCTAGTCGCTAGATCAGTTTGCTGGAGGGTAACACCCAATGCAACCTGATGATGCAGGCTGGGTTGGAAGCCTATCACCTCAACTTCTCCAGCCCATTGGGGCAGCGATCTCTGACGTGCGCCAACTGAACAGCTGGGCTGACATCTCAGTTGAATTTCAGTGCGGAACATGAAAATACCTGGGTGAAGTGACCCATCAAAACACGTGGACCTGTGGTATTTTCACATCTTCAATAGCGCTGATGTGACTATGGGGAGGTTGCAACGTGAATAACAGGCTATACATACTTTTTCACAAAGGAGTTGTGAAGAATGTATGGGGCTGCATGGCCCTTTTGAGAGCAGTATTCATTCCAAAAAGAGAAGATTTGCTGCCGAAACGCCGCAGAAGTTGCTGACTATCTAACTGACGACATTCAAGCTGTATGAGAACCCCCTATGCCCTTTCAGCGATGGGCTTCAGCACTTACAAACAATTATATATGATGTATCTCATGATCATGATGACTTTCAACTCAAAGTAGGCTGATCAAGCCTAATCAAATAGAATTAGAATTTATATATATATATGTATATATGTGTATGTGTGTATGTGTTATATATATACATATATATATATAATATATATATATAGCATAGCATGTTATATATGTGTTATTTTCAAGCAGATTGGGAGGATGATCCCAACGAGTGACTGATCGGGATGGATAACCAGCATCCTGTCAGCGTGTTTCAGGTACACCCTGGCAGAATCTCGCCGAGCAGATTCACGTGAGTCCTTAGTGTTGGTAGGGCAGCCCGGGGAGTGGCTAGGCCAGGTGAAGAATGCAAAATCAGATTTATCAGCCAACATTTTCCCAAAGATAGAAGTTGAACCTTACGAATGGCTGTAATCGGGTGAATTTACTTTTACTTCAACCGATGGTTCCATTTTAGTAAGGCTCTCCAGTCCCACTCAAAACAGAAGCGCCAACCTAAGACTGCAAAGCCGCATTTGGATACATTTGGAAACTGTCGGATGTTTTTAGAACAAAGCACACCATCCAATTTTACCCATATGTCATTGGAATTTTAGAGGCGTAAAGAAAATAATGATACCCTACGGCAATAAAGCTTGAGCCCAGACCAGGTCATCGCTTCCAACTGGACTTCCAGTAAGGCACCAGTTGGAAGCTCAAGAGGGGTGGAAAGGTACGGACATCTCAGGCCTTCCAAGGTGACCTGGTCACCTGAGAAGACCGAAAGCAACAAGCAGCCGACATGGAGGACCGCTGGTTTGGGTCAACATGTTAGACCCAGGGGGACCACAAAGTTGGGTCATATTGAGGAATACTGTGTATAGTGATTGTCATATCAATATCCAATCCATTTTTTGACCCAGGTGCACATGATGATCGGCATCATCGGCATCATCATCATCATCATCATCATCATCATCATCATCATCATCATCATCATCATCATCATCATCATCATCATCATCATCATCATCATCATCATCATAGTCATCCCAAACGTTTGACTAGACACATGAAGATTGGAGTGAAATGTATATCTCCAGCATGGGTAGGACTCTATGCTCAGAACCGTTGCCTGTTTTCGTGACATGTTTCAAGGTTAGGGAGATACGGTCCGATGCCCCCGAAAGAACATGTTTATGATTACGGTCCGTTTAAAGAGGTGAGCACTTTCCCAAATGACCGAGGTTGGCAGCTAAAGCAATGTATTCAGCAGATTTGCTGGGCACTGCTAAAGTAAAGGTTGTCACAGGTGGCGTGCGCTGATGCGCAGATTTCTGACATGCACAGCTCACTTAGGCCAGATTCTCCTGGGGTGTTGGTATCGGAGTTACTTTGGCCCGGTACCTGAGGACAGTTCTGACAGGGACATGTCAGGGTGGGAGTCAAAAGTTAGGACATCTGGACCCACAGATTGAAGTCTTAATATATATTGATATCGATTAAAATTACTACATAAACCAATATCAGACCATCCAAGAAGTTGGGCCATTCGGCTACACATAGCCAATTTTTTGGATCATTCCTACTGAAGTAAAATGGCAATCTCAAATGACTTTCAAAGTTTTCAGGTCAGTTCAGGGTATCGGCTTTGTAGTGTGACCTGCCTAGAAGGCCAAACTTGGATGCGGGTGTGGCTCATAAAAAGGACTTGATGTAAAATAAAAAAGAAATGGTTCAATCTGGTCGTCTATTTCAAGTACTCTTTTTGGTTCATAAGATATGCGACTCTCGGTGAAATGGATCCCCAGTCGTAGCTTCCTGCGACCCAAAGCCAGGCACTGGCAAGCCCATGACTGCACACCATATTCCATATATATTTCCACATACCACATATTTTTGTATGCTCATATATTATTGTATTCCCCACTATACCATACCAAAAATCCCTGTATGCAACTATACATTCCATACTGTGTATATTCATACATCTCATTGAAATATCTATATCCCATCTATATTAGTGATATGAAAGCACAACCATTTTCCCTATATATTACCTAGTATATCCGAATTATGGTCAACACATTTACCCCCTGGTACTCAAACGTGGCAACGGAAATTCCCATAACTTCCCCTATAAAATCGCTATGAATGGAGGTTTCTTTTAATGTTCAGATGGGATAATGTAAACACATTGGATCTTTTATGTATTGTTTATCCCCTTTTTATTGCCTTATATGGTTTTAAACGCTATATATACATATAAATAGGACATGTTCCATTGCCACCTTTGATGTCACCGGAGGCTATGAATCAAACACGCCAGGACGGTCCACTGGCTCTCTCGCGACATCTTCGTAGTCTTCCTGGACATGGACCTGGCCTATGGCGCGTCGGCACGGGTGCGGAGCCCAACCGGAGCCCAGGAGGTATCCCCAAGAGGCATCCCAAGGGATATCCCATTGTGGGAAAGCGAATTCATCAACCTATCATTCTGCTAGCAAATTGTTGAATGGTTCTTACTAGCCATTTCATATTGGGTCAGAATTTAGTAACTCAACAACAGATTGAAATGTCCATGTTTGGTCTTTGTTTAGTAAGTTGTTGTTGTATGCAACATTATGTAACCATCCAAATATCCGGGAACCCAATTTTGATCTATGCTTCATCATGTGGCAAGCCAATGCCGTAAACCTAGCATTATTGGATGCTTTGAATCTCATCGATTGTCATATGGGATGGTTTTGAATTGGGTGTACCACGTTAGCCAAATGGTTGCCTGGGTTTGGCGCCTTGGGAGCTTCCATACTGGTTGCCCTATAAATCCTTGAAACGTGTCAACTTGGACTTGCCTGGATCCCCACCCAAGCCTCTGAAAACATGAGCTACAAAACCCAGTGAATTCGATTTTTGTTTGAATCATTGGATTGGTTTAAGGGAAAATTTACAGGAAACCGTGGATTTTCCCATCAAATATAGAGGCTTCCTGTAGATTTTCCCTTAAACCAATCCATTGATTGAATCACAAAAACATCCAGGTGCTCAGGTGATCCGTTGTGTCCCTCAGTAGAGCCCACCGTGACAGCGATGCCATTTCGCCAGGCATGGCTCCAGAATTACCTGGGGGGTCTTTCGGAGCTGCGCCGGGGAGTGCTGCGACAGGTGACTGGCCATCATTGGCCACCGCGACAGGGAGATTTCTTGGGATTCCTGAGATTTCTGTGCACTTTTGATTCATCACAATATATTATATAGATATCATTGTCATATAATGTCATATTTGTATATGTCTGTCTTTCAAGGTTTAACAGTTTTTTAGCGGCCAACTGGCCGCAGCCTGTGGCCACGTTTCTACTGAGAGAGTCATTGAAGTGCAGATTTGTGTCAGATTTTCTAGACAGCTGCGTTATTTTGTGACTCTTTGCGAGACTGCCAATGGTTTGGGGGCTTCTGTTGCTACCAACCTTGCGATCTTTCTCTTTTGTTTCATGGCTTATGATAGCGGATGAAATTCGCACACTTGGCGCTCATTCATGACGTAGATTGCAAGGCTGTGGTACTCCAGATCAAGAACGGCGCATTTGCCTCAGAGGGTTTGGGGGTGCATCTGGTAAATTCTTGTTCGATGTTGTTTGAAGGTGTTTGGAAGGCGATATTTCCAACGTATATAGATATGTCGATATGTTGTTTTTTTGTCCGTCTGAACAAAACTTCTGTGTAACATTATAAAACTATATAGCAAACGTGGCGAAGGCAAAAGGCTGGAAATGGAGTTTCTGCTTTGGCTTCTTGATAGCAATGAGTTCTCGTGTATCTGGCCAATTTTGACCCGTGGCCAAATAGGATGGATGCAATTTGGACGTATAGCATCTTGATAATGGTGGTTCTATTCATCAAATATCAGGGAAAAAAACACATTCCCCGCGTTGGTGAATGTCCAGATTATGTCAGATGATTTTTCTTTGACGCTGAATCCAGAGTCAGATTGAGGCTTACAGCACCACAACATGATTCCTCACTGCATACCGGTGGTCTCCGTCACTGTCGTGCTGAGGCCACATCCTTGCTTTTGGACGTGGAGGGGATCAATGGCATGGTGCCCAACCAGGTGTCATGGTGACATGGTGCCATGGTCATCAGCAGCTGATGTCAAGGTCAAAAGTCCTCGCATAGAAGCTCGTATGGGTACGTATGGCTGAAAGTTTGAAGATTCTGGGCACGATGGTTTGTGGATTTTGAATGATTTTGACCTCCTTTTCTTCTACCTTTAGATACTTTTGCTGTAGACCACTCCATTTTGTTTTTTTTTTTTAATGCTACTGAATTTTGACCAGGACATAGACGTCGACCTATATCAAGCGGTTACTCAGAAATGACGGTAAGTGAGGGAACATTTCCCCACAATGACCCTGTTGCAGCTTGATGCATAGCCAGATATGCCAGAGTAATGGGCTTCAGACAGAGAGCTGGACTGTCCCGGGAGGATTTGGTCAACAGCTACTCCGTCTCTGCTCGGGTGCGCTAGTGCAGGGTGTTGGGCAGTCAGACTTCCACCAAATGTCCGGGCTGCACTGTGTGCTATGCTGCGGTGCTGGAATGATCGGTTTGAAATGATTTATGATCTTGTTTGAGGATGGTGATCTGTCACCCACTCTTTCCAAGCTGAAATGGCTTGATGGAGCTGATGAATTCTCCACGATTCTATTTCCTGTAATTGAATCCAAGGAATCCAAGGTCACATCAGAGGAAGTGCTTTGCTCCTGCATTTGCTGTTTGTTCTTGATTGATGCACTACTGGACAGCGTCATTAAGGGCAAGAGAGCTCCCAATGAGGTAGATGTCAAAATGTCAAAATCTCGGCGCTGGCCGGACAAGCTGACAAATGCCCATGGTTGTTGCTGATTCCATTCCTTTGATCATACACATCATACACCTCCCATTCTTGTGTATCAAGAGATTCTGTCAATGGATACATTCCATCATGTTCCCATGAGCTTAATATGGGTTTGTCATGGTTTGTCTGAAAATTCACCATGTTCCATGAATTGGGATACGTGTATCCCCGTGTTCAGACAAACCCAAGAATCATGTTGTTGGCTAAATATAGCATCATAAATCCAAATGAGCATATAGTCCCTCTCATATCTCCATGAAATGCAGGGTATTCCATCATTCTACTTAAGAACCACAGTTAAAGGGGTTATATTATGTTTTATAATGTTATATTCCAACTATTTCAAACTTATGGAGGTTTATAACTATGGTTTTACCAATAAGAGTAACCTTTGGCCACCCCCGTTCTTTCCGATCTCATGACCTAGGATAAGGGCAGCCTGCTGCTGCGTCATCGCGATGCCTGGGAGTCGGTCCTGCACCATGCCAGGCAGGGGAAACAGTGAAACACCACATGTTTTGGTTATGTCAACAATGTGCTGAACCCAACATGGTGTGAATCCATAAGACTGCCATTTGTGATGCTTTTGTGTATAGATGCGTACAATATACCATCTATTGATGGTATAGAATTTTCAGATGATTTATGATTGGATTTGCTGCAGTACAGATTGTTTGTTCAAGGTTTACAGATTGTTTGTTCAAGGTTTTGCCCATAACTTTGATCCACAGCATTGGACATCAGCATTTGATTTTTCTGGAACTAGTGTTAGGGAAGACAGTGAGACAAACAGCATGATCTAGTGATGTCTAGTGTGTATATGGGAAACCACCCAAAGAAAACACATTTCAGAGTGGTTAATTATTCATGCACTCAGCCAGAATGATGAATAGGCCGGCGGTGAATTGACTATGAATCAGACCACAATGACAGAGACTTCATGCATGCCAAGTCACAACAGTGTAGGGTCTTACTGTTACAATGCTTTGTCATAGATGTCACAGTCAGCTTTAAAGAGCTTCAGGAACGGTGGCGTGCACAGCAGCAGGGCTCTCAGCAGGCACCCTTTGTCACACGTAGCTCCTTGGTTGCTGAAGAACACAGTATCAAATGGTACCGGCTGAAATGGAACAAAGTGCTAGTCGTCATTAGTCCTCCCTAAAAATGTGTCTTTTTATGTCTATATTATACATATATATAATCATATATATATATATATATTTCTACAAAACTTTACCAGTGCCTGAGTATTATAACCACGAGTTTGCATAAAAAACATATCAGAGAAATTCAGAGAATATCCATATGCTACCATTGAAACCAAGCAATCACCAAGCAGCTGCTGAGGTCATGCACCCTTTCTAGAGCTTCAGGTGCCAGCTTTCACCATTCGAGGTGTGCCAGGAACTTAGGGGGTAGGGTTTACCACAGCTGGATGGAGATGTGGGATATGCCAAAGTAGCGATATCTTAAATGTGAAGTAGCTGAGTGGTGCAGTCTCAATGAAAGATCTTGGAAGTTTTTCAATGATCTTGGAAATCTCCTGGCTGTGCATGCGAAGCTACGGCAGAGTGCAGATAGAAATGCATTGATTCCCATGAGCCCCTCAGATCTGCAACCGACTCAATAGGAAACACCAAGAGCATCTTCCGGAAGCCCTGTCTTTGAACGATGTTGAATGCTGTTGAGTTTAATGATTAATGTTCTAGAAGCCAAACATTCAATACATACAGTGCAGGCTGAAGTCCAAAACAGTCCCACTCCTACACTCTGTTGAGACCTGGCTGAGGAACAAGAAGGGTGATCGAGGGAATATGAAGTCCGTTGGCCCAGTGCAAGTCGGTTGGCTTAAGGCTGTGAGAATATGGAAGAGTTCAAAGTCCAATGTCCAATGTTTCCTACTTTCTGGCCCTTAGAACATGTTGGAACGATCATCCCAATTGACTCCCTATACTGCTACATGTATTTTCGGGGTGTGAAACCACCAAGCATTGATGAGCGCTGAAGACGTATCCCCCAAGAGTATCATCCAACATATATTGTGGGACATCATAATGGTGAGCAACGACTTCATATTCCCCTTGTTCATCTAGACCCATTTGCTTTTTCTAGACGATATACAATTATAGAATATATTGTGTATATATATATTACACTGACTAGTGATATAGTGTTGTTTTAAGAGTGTATAAATAGACTACAGCACATACTGTACTAATCTGTACCATATCTATATCCATTCCATTTTCTATGATCATTGTATGATCTTTGAGCCAGAGCCACTGTCTCTTCGCTCCAACGGCCTCAGTTTGGAGGGCCTGACCATGTCCATTGAGGGTCTCTTGAGGTGCAGTAGCTGGTGCATCATCCAAAGAAGGGCAGTTGACCAACAAAAAGAATGGATCAACCAAGAACAACATCGAGACTAAGACTAAGAATGAAGAATGTAAACATCGTTTGAAACACATGTAATGTAGAAATTCCAATATTGGAAACTAAGAACCCCAGAATGTAGATTTGATTAATGATGGTAGCAATAATGACCTCATGGACCGCCCAAGCCTACAGTGAATAGGGGGAGTCATCCCAAGAATGTAATAGAGTATTTCTGGATATTTCTGGTTTGTTTGTAATAGTTTGCCTAGAATGCTGGTGCGAATTGAACCGCCAATCATAGTAAGATTGCCCGACGCAGACGCATGACGGAAACTTAACCAATGACAAGGATGTAACTCATCAATGGCGTTTGTTTGTTAGGGGTTGTACATGTTTATACTCAAGTTGACAAGGGAATGTTGTGGATTTACCAATTGATTTATCTTACTGTAATCTGATTTGATATGGATGATGAGCATCCTGTAGAACTCACCACGAAAATGAATCTTAATTCCGGTACCCACTCGGTACCACGTGTTTGGTCGCCCATGCTGCCAGGTGTATGAGTAATGCCTTGCAGCAGCTACATCATTCCTTCAACTTCTACTTCTTCACTGGGCCCAGCAGCCACATCTCCAACGGGTACCTGGGCAGCCTGGGTGGAAGGTCAAGTGCGGCCACAAAGATTTTGGGAACCCGAAGAGGACGCAATCTCTGGAGCAGGGTAAGTGTTTAAAAAAATCTCAAGTTGGCTTCGCAGATGGGTTTGAATGTCCAACCAATGTTCAAAGAATCCTCAAGAAGTCGGCCACGTTTTTTGCGTTGGCCAACCATGGTGGGATGACACGGCCAGGTTTTATCTGTATCCGGTCTTTGCGATGCAGTTGCTTCTCATCAGTTTCCTGGGGCCAGGGCTCCCGGGGATGGGTGCCGAGTTACCATTGGAATGGGCTGATCGCTAGCTATATGGGGGTTTCCTAAGTCATGGGGGTACCCAAAAATGGATGGTTGATAATGGAAAATCCTATCTAGAAATGGATGATTTGGGGGTACCCCTATTTTAGGAAACCTCCATATCAGCTATTTTCACGTTAGGGTACCACCGTTTTGACCACCCATCATCCTTTTTGCAAAAGTTCAGCAGTGTGAGGGCAGCCTGCGCAGAGTTTCTGAACTTTTGGAATATGTGGCTGTGGCTCAAAATTGTGGATCAACTTTTGGTGTTGGGAGACGGTTGTTCAGGGCCTATGGGGTACCCAAGTTTCACCCCAACCACGATCGATTGCTATCACATGCTATCACAATGGAGCCAACGAAACCAACAAGGGGTGTTGATCTGCGGTTGACACATGTTGACACCACGATGACCAACTGACCCCAACTCTTCAAGATGGCTCACGTGTTGTGTCACCATGTGGGTTGAGACATGATGAAACCCTCCCTTTCCGTTGATTAAACCTAGTGGCTTCGTTATGAATCCAGCGATTGGACGAGGACAGCTCCTGCCTACCGGGACATCCGCTCCTTGCTGGTGGGCTTGGGCTCAGTCTTTGCCATCAGCGCCGTCGGAGGTCCCAATGATGGACGGACGATGTATGGATACAATGTATGGTAGGGTCCCAAATGGAGGTTTCCTAAATGGATCTAAATGGGGGGTACCCCAAAATTGATGGTTTATAACAATGGAAAAAGATATGGATGGCGAACCTGTTGGTGGTTTCTGGTGACGTGTTTATCTTCGATCGTAGAAATTTCGTCAGGATGTTTCAGGAGGCCTGAAACCACCAGCAACACCAAACTATGGAAGAGATGTGACTGGACTGTGTGAGAAGAGGCTCCTAGTTGGAAGTTCCAAATTTGTACATAGATTATACATATAATATCATATAATATTATGTGGTATGTGTGGCAGTGTGTATATATATATATACATATATATATATATATACATACATTTATTATGTACATATGTGGAACATTTTCCGCCCCTAAATATTCCAATCGGCTAGTTCAGGGATGGATGGGTACTTTAACATGTTTATTCATCAACAGTTTTGTCGATTTGTTTGGAGTGGTGTCTGGTCGGAGGCTGCCTTGATGTGTTGTAAACATCTCTAGCTTATCCGGATGCCATATCAATCCTAAGAGATAATAAATGTACTTTGGCACAATGACAGATCTCCCATCATTGGAGTTATTGTCTATCATTGTCCGACACAAGTTTGATGTCCGGAACTCAATAATCCGACGGGACTCCTGTGTGCATCGGACAGCCAGACAGGCCTTCAAACCGATTTCCACGACCTTACATCGAAGTTGGTTTTCTAGACGAATGAAAGTACACTCAAAAACGTTTGCATCAGCTTGTTTCTCACCCTTTTCGTTATCCTTGCCACGGCAATTCGTAGTCATCATCCTTATCGTCATCCTCACTCATTGTTTTTGGCATCGTCGTTGTGATGATCATCATTGTGATAATAATCATCAGTATTGTGAATTAAATCTTCACTGTTTTTGTTGATTCTATGTTTCACCATCTTCGCAACCGGATTATTTTGGCACCGGTCCCAAGGCTTCCGGGAGTGCTATGCTAGTGATGGCCATGGGTGAAGCAGAGAGGCCTTTGGCGTGATGGGGTCTCATGCAACCATGTTTTTTGTTCGTACTTGTGGGGTTGGGGTCCTCAAGTCATAGATTGATGGGGCAAAATTTGTTTACCATTGAAGAAAAACATAAGATAGATAATGATAGATATATATATATATATTATATATTATATATTATATTAGTATTATATCATTATATCATATATATAGATGTTAGATACTAGTAGCCATGTATCATCGTGTGAATCTCCACCATAGACTCCATCCATGCCATCCTTTGTCGGGGCCCGTCGTTTCTTCCAGGGGATCCGAGGGTCTGCGCTGTGTGCGACGACCGCAGCTGCAGGCGACCTCGGGGATGGCAACCGGTAACCATGTGGGGGGTTCCATAAATGAGGGTACCCGAAAATGGATGGTTGATAATGGAAAATCCTATCTAGAAATGGATGCTTTGGGGTACCCCCATTTTCGGAAGCCTCCATGTGGCCATTTCACGTGATACTATATCAGGACTGGTGAAATGAATCCTGAGATTTGTCTACTTTGTGGTTCAATTTGGGTTAAGGATCACGATGACCATTTGATTGTAGGAGTACTCAAACAATCAGCATCCTGACAGCGGTAGCATTCAGAGTTCAAGATCCTGACAGCTCATGAACGCCAAGTGTGGCTTTAAGCGAGACTATCGACCCCTCAAACTCTCATTCCTTTTGGTGTCTTTGGTAATGTGGCAATGGAAAATCCCCCTATAAATGCAGGTTTTAATGGGAGAATCATCTGTAGATTACGGGGGATTTTCCATTGCCACATTTGATTCTCGGAGGGTAACCCCTTTTGGCCCTCCTGGTGGACGTCAGGAGGCCGACCGTCGGAAGCTGGCCCAAAGCTGGCTAGCAGTAGGTCCGGATGGAACAGGGGGAAGGGAACGTTAGGGAAGTTGAGATGGAAGCATGAATGGTGAATGGAAACTAATTGCTAATTATGAAATTATAGAATAGTACTGTCATGATCATCTTCTTCTTCTTTTTCTTCTTCTTCGCCTTCTTCGTCGTCATCGTCATCATCATCATCATCAAAATAGTATAGGGACATATAGGGACTAACATTTCTACCTTCTGGAAGACCCTCATTAACCGTTTACCACATATGACCACCAGGCGGTGCTGTTGCTGCCTGCGGCGCCCTGGCGTTGCGGCGCTATGCCTTCGCAGTGTATTCTGAGGAAGGCCACGGCATGCCACGGATTTTTTTACATCTTGGGCTCATGGGGATGACGGATTTACAGATAGATCAAGGATTTTGCTGGATACCGATAGTTGTTATACTCGCAAGATGTTATATAAACTTGACATGATGTTTGGGAGTGTCTAACAATGGTGGATTGACCTATAGATGGCAATTTCATTGTGAATATTAGATTAAAAGCCCGTGGATAGATTTTAATTTTGGTACCCTGTTTTCAAACAAATCCATTTTGTGACGACAAGCCTTTTCGAGTAAAGGTTCGAATATGTTCAGAAACTGCTGGCTGGTGTATGGTTCAGGATATGTTCACAAAAAAGAACAACGTTTCATGATCCCAGGCCGGCCTTTGAGAGGGGTTGGAACTACCTATCAACCAGCCAGGAACTTCACTTGAAAGTGGGTTCTAAGCAAGATTTCAGGATTACTGCAACATACTGTGACCGCATATGATCTGGGATGACCTGGCACTGCTATCCAAGTTAATATAGATATTGATATGATAGATGTTCCTTTGCTCGTTCGAGGGTAGTGACAAGCACAGTAGAGATGTAAGGTTTTCTTTGAAAAACCATTGGATTCCGTCGCACCAGAAACGTAGGAAGATACAGAAGATGGTGCAAACGACATAGAAGTCATGTTCAAACAACGCCAAAGATCCAAGAGCAACGAGTGCCGTTCGTCTCCCAGCCTGGCAGGTGCCAAATTGAAGGGCGTTCAATTGCCGTGTCCTCTTTGGGAAGCCGTTTGGAGTCCCAGAGGGATCATTCAGCAGGATAAGGGGTTGTGATGGTCGGCGGACAGCTTAACCGTAGCTTAACCGTAGGCCTGCCTGAGAGGGGCCTCTCAATTCCCCAGAAAGTTTGCACAGACTTCTGCCTGCCAGACCCGGGAATCTGGTTTGAGGACATGCAATCTGACTGCCGTGTATACTTAAAGATATGTCCTTACAGGATATGATCCACCCAAGATGATGATTAAAACAAAAACATCGGCAACGAATGCTTGTGTTCACCGTGGGGCACGGCCAATTCAACCACCAAGGTGCGTGTGGCCAGTGGTTTTGCGTCGCTTGGCTCAGTGGCCTTGTTGGATCTTGTGGGTATTCAAAAGTGTCTTCAGGATTGCATAGATGTCATAAATCCAATGAAATTTATAATACATATAAAATTTATATAAGATATATTAAGATATACTGTATTCCATGAACAACATAATATCACAATAAGATGTCCCAATAGCATCCCCAATGTCTAAAGAAATTATGACTTGGTATCTCCATCTGATCAGGCTCCTGGCAGTGCTGGCACCTGTGACGATCTACTCCTGGTCGCTGGCTGTGCCGTTGACCATCCTCTGTGTCGAGCTGGCATGGCTTGCAGCCGAAAAGGTGCCGCAGGTGAAGATGAAAATGCTGGATTCTTAAGTCATTGGGGGATCCCCAAGTCACCATAGGTTTCAAGGACCTAAGATGATCATCCATGACTTGGATGATTTGGGGGTAATTACATGTAATTGCCCCGAATTTAAAAAACCTCATGAAACCTCCAAATGAGCTGGTGGATATATTTGGGAAATGGATGGAAATGGTCGGAAATTCAAAAAACCTGTAGTGCAAGAAACATTTTGGAGAATTTGGGAGTGACTAATGTTTCAATGTGGCTTGTCCAAAATAGAGTACCCCCAGGTTGATGGTTGTACAATCGATAATTTTCCCTATTCAAGGGCAGATTGGGGGGTATGCCACATTTTAGTATTTTCGGACACAGTGCATGATTCATTGTAATTATGGAGAATCTGACTAGTGAGTGAGACCGAGCAATCCAGCTCTACTTGGTCATGTCTCGAAGTGTTTTGCTGGATTTGCTTCGCTACAGTCACACTCAAACCATGTACTCGTAATTCAACTGTCTGCCAGGTACCTTCGTTGGTGATGGTCAGGCAGCTCTCATGTCCTGTTTTCCTTGACATGTGACCTTGTCTCTGCATTCGACTCATGGCATCCAGATCTCGCCCCTCCTGCTCAGGCCCATGAATCTGAGAAAAAGGCCCTTCAGATCGCTCTTTTTGTTTGTCTTCTTGGCAGGCGCCATGGGTGTCACGGGCTGCCATGACTCGTCCGTAGTCTTTAGTAGTTGGTGCATGTGTGTCTATGGTTACTTGCATTTACTCGGCCGGTCTCGCTGCCAATCGGGAAAGTAGAGGTCCTTAACTGTGATTGTTTCGCAGCTTTCCCAAACAAAAAGCACCAAAAAGCACCTTATTCAATCTGATTTATCTTATTTGGCTAGAGACTAGACTGTGCTAGTTGCGGATGCCTGCAACGTAGTCACAACTTCACAGGAGAAAGATGAGAAAGGCGGCAAGCACTATCAAAATTCATCAAAATTCTGGGGACTTTGTCCGTTTTATCTTTATATACATTGTATTTGTAGGGATCTTGGCCACTTCGTGCTCTTGTCAACAGACCAACATGCTGCTGTGAATTTGAGACAGACCCTCTTCGATTCAGAAACGGGCTCCTCAGGCAACGCGTTCCTCCTGCTTGTTCATCCAACTGTGCCAGTATCTCAGGGTTCCGACCGATGTCTTGGAAGATGTGTGTAGGATGTGTAGGGAGTCGCACTGATCCTTGCACAGTAGAAGTTAGTCATTGCCAACAACCTACCAATAGTGTCAGCAGTTACGGCATCATGGACATGATGATGATAATGATGATGATGATGATGATGATGATGATCATCATCATCATCATCATCATCATCATCATCATCATTATCATCATCATCATCATCATCATCATCATCATCATTATCATCATCATCATCATCATCATCATCATCATCATCATCATCATCATCATCTCACAAACCTCCACGTCCAAAAACATCATGAGGCGATCTTCTGCTTTGAGCAACTTGGATCAGCTTCCGGCAACTCGGCTGCAGCTGTTTGAGGTCATTGTTTTTGTCCAGCGATGAAGTCAATTGACCAGCGTTTCGTTTCTTTGTTGGACATGCATGTCCTATTGTAGAGAATAGATGCAGTGGACTCTCGGGTCAATTTCAAACAGTATCAGCACATCAGCCTCATTTAGTGTCTTTTCTGTATCTGATTTCTTCGTTCGGCAGTAGTTGGCCGAATTTTTTGGAGCATCCCCTGGAACTCCGAGTATTACAAACAAGCTTTCAAACAAGACACATTTGGGTGCATTTGCTGTAAGAATCCGCCATGTTGAAGCGTGGCACCATGTGGCACCATAGGAAAACCATGGGAAAACCTTGAATGAACGAGTCTTTTCCAAGGTAAGTATTTCGCGTTTCTACGAGACGTCTCTGTCTTAGTTGACAGTTCAAGGATTTGCTGCAAATCAGTTCATTTAACTTGTTGCTTGTACAAAGCCATTGCTGCTCAATCTTGTTCACAGCTGTGTATCAGACTGAAGATTCGGAGAGATGTGAGATTGGATGCAGAACCACATATTTTGCTCACAGTATATCTCAAAAACAAGGTCGCGCAGATGTCGCTCCTTCCACACCTGTACCCAGTGATGTCATCATAGCTCCTTGAGGACCATTGTGCCATCAGTGCCGCGAAATGCGCAGAAATTCTTGCCAGGGCCTTGGACGGTTGGGACAGCTGAGGCAGCTGGGTATGGCGGGAGGCGCTTGAGGTTGAGGTCTTTGATTTCTGTATTTTGTGATGCGGGTTTTAGTTAAAGCCGTTTTCAAGATGTGTTTGAGTTTGAGTTGCTGACGTTTCTCAACATGTTTTGTCATTGGAGCCGAATCCTGATTACATCTTCAAATTTGAAGGGTACAAGAAACAGAAAAATGATGAAAATTCACTTTCCATGGTCCCAACATGGGTGGGTGGAGAATGTGAACGGTCTTAGCCATGAAGTTTCAGAGCAGGGACGTGGATCGGTCTCTTCATCCCGAGGCCATGGCAACTGGTGCAGTGGCTGCAACAGGTCTGGACGAAGTTGACTTCTTGGGATGTATTCCTGCATGTCTGGCCCCAATTTGTCAAAGTTATTCATCTTTGGGGCAAGATGATCGCACTTGAACGCCATTGACCCTTTTCTTGCGCAAGCTTCAGATGCGTGGATCTAACTCACCACCAACACCAACCTCTGTCATACCCTGGCTGGTGGTTTGTAATAACTCTCCATCCTACTTGGGATGATGATGGCTCAACATGGCTCAACCACCAACCATTTAGGTTCATCATGGATCATCCCAATGGTCAAAGGTAGTGGTCTCATTAGTAGTCTGAGTCATACATATATCATCACATGATATGTCCTCATAAATCTGCATGACTGGTTTCTTTACTGAAATCCCATTTATAGGTTCCGTATCTTAGCACACTCGCATTCTCATCGGTAATATTTCCATGAATCCCTGATGTTTCGGTCTGTTCTTGATGGATTCTTGAACTGCTCAACTTGCGACGGATGGTCGCAGGGACAACTGGCGCAAGCCTTGTCCTCGGACTTGCTGGTAGGGCTTTATGAGGCCCGGTCTTGGCATCCTGGGGCGTGGTTGCAGCTGCTGAGCAGCAGTTTTAAATGGATGAAAATGAATGAAAAGAAAAGTCCAGGGAAAATTAGTTTCAAAAATCTCAGTGAAAATAAGATTAACTTTGAGTGTTTCAGATTAAGTACCCTGTTTGAGTTTCGAGTTGGATGATCGCAGCATCATTGAATTTTTTGACACGCGTTGAAACTATTTGCACTTCCACGACGTTTGGATGATCAGTGCAGTTTGGGATTAACTCAACATCCCTTCCCAGGCTGCTCGGGACTACAAGTGCGTTGGCGGAATGCTTTTCCCCATTTTCTGCTTCGCATATTGGTCCGCATCTCAGAAATCCGAAGATCCAGGTGGATTTGCGGGCCAGACTTTCTGCTAGGACCCAAAGGACTCATTGTGAACTTTGCCTATTTGAAGAGCAGTTTCAGAGCCATATCTGCTACTGACCAGTTGCAGACAGACGATCCTTGAAGCTTCGAGGCCGTTCCTCATGCTGATTCTTTTGATCGCAGGCCCAAAGATGATCATCAGTGGGCCAAGAGAGTGTACGGTGTAATTACATACTTGACCTAAGAAAGGCTAAAACACTTGATATCCAAACAGGGATCAGTAGTAGGCATCTATTGGTGCCCCAAATATCTCAACATCCCCAATTAAACCATGGTTTCTTGGGGCCTTTAGTATCAGGAATGGGATTATGTGAATCAAACATCAGCAATTAAGCAAATCTTCATGGACTGCAGCAGCCTGACAGATCCGTCATGCAGGAGTGCTTCCTGCCCAACGAGTAGAGGATGATGCCTTGTCGCTGTCCCAATTGAGGCTTTGCCCCGTGGTGGCACACTGCAAAATCCGATGGCCCTTGGAGAGTTTCATGATGCAATTCTTTGGGGTCTCTTCCCTGGCAACATGCAAAACGGATGGCAAGCAGTTCTGAAGAATCAGAAACTAGCTTGTATATCTTGTATTTCAAAGCTAACACGAGCTATGCATCTTGACGAAGAGTTCTTTTCATGGTCAGGGTTTACGGCGCCGCCTGGTGAATTCAACTGGAGCTCCAGCAGAAGTTGCAAAAGCAGAAGTCAATCAGCCCACACCGCTTGCTTGTCTCCTAGAAGGGGGGCATACTCAGCACAATACATCAATTAGATTCAATTTTTTTGTCCCACTAAAGCGTAAAACATCATGAACACCAATATCGTGACTAGCCAACAGATCCGTACAGGTCTGGAGTCGATTTTTCCGGTATTTCACATCGATCCATTCCATCGCTCCAGGCTTCAGATTCTCCTCGTCATCTCCCTGCTGATGGCCGGTGTGGCCGGCGGGGTCGTTTGGAGGCGACTGTTCCAGTGCCAGCTCCTGTGTAAGAGTTGTTTGAAGGGAACATCTGCCAACTGTTCATCCAATGTTTCATCAGTTGTCCATCGATTTTTCGGTTGACTTTCCTTTGAATGATGTTTTATGATGGTTCTTGCCACGTGCTGTGAAGACATAAATGTTTTGATGCTCCAGTGGAACAATGAGTCTTAATGCTTCAGAGGAAGATGTGTTTCATCCATCAGTCCAGATGTTTTTTAGCCTAAAAACATGCCGTATGCAATCCGGAAATTACCCTGGTTGTCAAACTAGTAGTACTACCTACCCCAGCAGTAACTCCATGGCATTAGTTCTAATTTGGTTCATGGATGATTAATTACAGTATAACCCAGTGGTATTAACCATTAATGATCATAACCAGTGATTTTTCATCCAGCTAGCAAGAATCCATGAACCCAGAATTCATATAGGTCTGTCTGAAAATAGTGTACCTCTAAATCCATTGGTTCATCTTCATAATCCCCGTTAAATGGCTAATCCATTGGGGTATACCATATTTTCAGACAAGCACATATAATATCATATAATTAGTACTCGTTTTTTTTTCATACCCCCAGCCAGCGGCGCTGCTAACTCAGTGCAGGTCCTACTCCTCGCATGGATTGGGTGAGCTTCAGTGGTGATGGCTGCGGTGGATCAACGTCACCGGACAACATCCCCGCGGCTGGTTGGATGTTTCAAAGATTCAAAGATTACTTGTGATGTTCTTTCATTTTTTTTCATGAAATTCTATGACATCATATTTTATGATATATTAAATATTCTATGTATGGTTGTTGAATCCAAAATGATTGGACGATGATCCCATTGACTTTCATTCCTGGGATGCTTTTCTTCAAGAAAGAGGGCCCTGGTGACGCGGGGTGCCCCAAAGTTGGGCAGCCTAGAGTTGGCCAGAAGGATGTGCACCAAAGATCTTCGTGTCATCCGCAGCAAGGCTTCAAAGTATCAAGTGTTGCTGCTCAAAGAGCTGCTCGGGCCAGAGTCAGTACTCCTCCTTCATTGAATCGTGTGGATAAGAGATTCTGGTAGACTCTGTTGGCAGTGTTTCGTGTAGTTCTTGTAGTTAGTAGTCATTGCCTTGTGTGGTTTGGAAGGGTTCCGAAGTTGTTCCCAGTGGCACAGCTGCACCGGAATGTATCGACAGAAGCTCTTCCGGCTCACCTCAGCAAGCAGATGCAAGCAGAATGCGAAGACATACAGTACGATTCAATTGAAATCGACAATGAGAAACTGGATGAGTATGGATGAGTAATCATTGAATCATGTCATTTAGATTTTGAAGCGCCAATTTGTTTATGTTTTTCAACAGAAAAGACAACCAAGTTTAGACGTTGGTCCAAAGCAATGACCACTACAGACGAAGGAGTTGCGGGCTCAGAAAACCATGATCACAAGAAGCAATGCGAAAGCTGTTTGATGTTGGATCAAACAGCAGTGTGTTCCTGAGGATCTTCGTTTTCGAGGGAAAGCAGATACCGACGGCTCCGCGCAAAGGTGTGGTGATTTGACTGCTTTGACCACCAAAAGATCCATTGCAGAACTGGTTGCTGGTTTCAGAAAAGGTTTGAATTTGAATGAACAAACTGATCTCGAAGGGCTCAATGCTCTTGAACTGCTTCGGAAGCACCAACCAATGGCATACCAATTGGCTACATATTCTTCCCATCAATCTAGGATGCATCAGTAATATGAAACACCCAGCGGCTGCCCTGGCAGTCGTGGATTTGAAAAGACCGAGTCGGGCTTGCAGTACAAGGCCGATCGGCGCCTGTGATTCCTCCACCAGACCCCTCAGAAATCACGAAAATACAAAATGATGACAGAGATTCATTGGTACTTTCTGAAGTTTTTGGATGAACAATTTCTTTATCACAACAGAAAATCAGAGAATCATGACATGAATCAGGAAACAAATCCCATTTCAAATAGACCATGACGGGATCGTCTCCAGGTGGTGAAGAGCAATCCTGCCGGAGAGAGGCCCAACCCAGGGGAGCGGTGACCATGGACCATCTCTTGCTAAAACAGTGATGAATCACCCCTTTTTCTACTGTAGCTGTTCGGGGATATGGTTCAATTTTTTTGGGGGTTACTCTATAGTTGAGTCCCATTGAATTTGCTGGAAAATGAGTGGAGCATGGCTGGAAGATAACATGTTCCGCCTTTGCTCTTGAAACCACAGAGCCAGGCCGGGACCTACGACCACATGCAGGCAGGCTGTGGATCATGCCTTTCCCTTTTGCTGATGTCTTAAATGATATCATCCAGTGAATAGAAGATGATAGAATGATCATCTGTGTAACGTTGTGTAGTGTGACATACACTTACAGTATCTTACAGTACATATTTAAAAATGAAATGACTTGCATTGCCTTGATTCTTACATATCATGTTCGGAGTGGGGGTGATCCGGGGGAAATCCTTCAGGTGCCACTACCGTGGCACCTTGACGGATGGCACGGAGTTTGACAGCTCGTGACCTCGGCGGGGAGGTCCATATGGGCCCCCAATAGCTGGATGGTTTACGTTGGTTTACATTGAAAAATCCTCTAAAAATATGGATGATTTGGGGGGCACCCCTATTTTCGGAAACCTCCATATTTCGCCCCGAAAGCGGGGTATTTGACATTTGAGCAGCAGAATCTGATTTCTGCGGAAGTGGGTAAATCCAAGTACATTGGGATAGACTAGGAAAGGCGAAGTTGTTTCTTGGAGGATGATATCTGAAGGTAAGATGACAATGCATAGAAATAAAATGAAATAAAAAAAACAAAGGAACTGCGTTTTTGTATACTGTATACTACTGGTATGTTCCATCCTCGTCGCTCGGAAACTTATATGATCCAACTGACTAAGTTTTGAGGGTGACTTGTAATTAAGCACCAATCAGATCCAACTAGGACTGTTAGTAAAACTCGGGAAACGTGGGGATAAGATGTCAGAGGAAGTAACATGGCGATGAATGGGGCAGATGTATTGACATAATTGTCTACTCCTCAAAAAAGTCAAACTATCAAATATAGCCGTAGGCGTCCAGCTCAGGCGTTCGTCCGTACTCCATTTATGCATTGACGCTGAAGTTTGGCTGACATGGCACACCAACTACAATCATGATATCAAGAGGGTGGGAAAGATGTTCACTGACGCATACTAGAATGGATGGCAGCTGTTTAAAAACACCTTCAAGATATTTCAAGATCCAGGGTTTTTTGGTACTGCTTCATGTAGGGCTTTGGGACTTGGGTGCCCTCGTGACATCGCTAGTCCCTGGCGTCTACTTGATGTTTTGTTCATTTTTGTTCTATTCTTGTCCCAATTGAATCTTACGACAGAGATCCATGTCGTCCTATCGTTCTCTTGCAAAATCTGTGATCTATGCCAAGAGGTACGATCGAGGGCCGATTCTTTTCAGGCTTGGGAGGGACGCATTTGTGGTGTCCACTGGGTTGTGTGTGTGTGTTTGTCTACCGGATTCTTCAGGATGCAAAAAGAACATCAAAGAATCATGTTGAAATGGTAAGAAGATGTAAGTATTATCGGAAAATCCAACCAATTTCATCAAGATGCACTCAATTTGTAAGGGTTAAATCCAGGACCTTCAAGTGTTGATTTGTTCAGATTTAGTCTATGGAAACTGATTTCCTCATAGTCTTGGCAAAAAGGGATCCTTTGTTCATCACTTAAGCTGTCAACATTTGTCAACATCTACCCAATTTTTCGCCGGAAGGCCGGACCAAGTGGTTCCTGGCTGGTCTGAAGCGTTGCAGCTCATGCGACAGGGGGAGAAGTCGGGTGGCCCAGGATGGCCCAGGCTACTGCAGGGGGGATGGGATGGCAATTTCTTAACCCCCAAAAGGGCACAGGTAGTGGCAAAGATTGAAGGAGACGAGAATGAGTGTGGTTTCAAGTCTAAAATTCCAACAGCCTCACGGTTGACATTCGACTTTTGAGCGATGCCAAGAGGCTGGGGCTAATTGCAGTGAGGTGAAGATGATTTTGAGATTTTGGTGTTTGAGAACTTGAAGATCTGGTTACACTTCCCATGTCACTTCCTCTATTTTCCAGTCGTCACTTGCACCACCCCAAGTCCCAAGGTGGGAGATCATTTTGCCCAGTGATTTGGCCTACGGAGAACGAGGTGCAAGAAGCTGAGATAAAGTATGACAGGTGAACAAATACTTGAGAAGGTGATACTCAGGAAGGCCATTGATCTTCAACGAGATTACCACGATGTCGGAGCTTTGGCGGTGACGTATCGTGACGCTCTACATTGACAATGTGGGTAAAACAATAATAAACCATCCCCCAAATCACCATAAATGGGTGGTATGAACCATTCCCAAATGGGTGGTTTATTATTGTTTTACCCACATTAGATCAATCTCATGGCCGCCTTCACCTGAACAGGTGTTGGTCCCATTCCGCCGAATGCCACGCTGATGTTTGAGTTGGAGTTGCTCGAGGCCGGAACGACGAGAGAAGCTGCTGGAAATGGTAGGAACGGGCAGCGAACCAAGAAATTTGCGGGGAAATTCAATTTCAACAAAAATATGTTTCTCACCAGAAATGTGACACAACATGACACAGCATATGCATGCATATGCATGCATTTGCATTTGCTCTAATCATCATCACAACTCACGAAATCACGTTTGGTGTTGTGCTTTTAGGCAAGCGGTTCCTGCCTAGGTGGAAATTCAATATAGGAATAAACCCTCTTTCAGGGAAAGCAGAGCACTTCAAGCAGTGCAGACCATCTTATCCCATCTTATCCCAGCTTGTCCCATCTTGTCCCATCTTATCATCCCATCTTATCATCCCATCTTATTCCTCCGCTACGCAGCTAGCATCAGCTACCAAGCTAGCAGCTCTTTCCACAACAAAATGTGGACGGGACTAAAATTGAACCCCAAGCAAAGCAAGACAACAGGCATCAGATGTTGGTCATGTTTAATCAAAAGCCATACCAATTCAGGGATACCCTAGTTTGGACCTATGCTGGTCGCCCAGTCACTTACACCCCCAAGATGGGGACAGAGCTGCGACATGCTGCGACACCAAGGTTGGTGCTGATTCAGGCACGAGGGACATCAGGTGGAGTGGTTTCAAAAGTTCTCTGTTCATATCCCATGACTCAGGGGTTCTTAGATGTTTTCCTCGTGCCTTCTGGTGAATCATCACGATTGAACTGGTGGTTAAATAGTGGTAAAGACAGCCAAAATGTGACGTTTTACAATTACAAGAAAGATCAGGATTTCTGAGACCGTGCCGGTTGGTGGTTTGCAAGGATTCGTTATTTCATGTCACATTTCAATATGTCTGCTTTAGATGCTGATGTTAAATGAATCTATATGATATGTTTCGTCGGGTATCGAGCTGCTCACCGGATGAATTTGTTTTTGAACTTTTCTGTTGTCCAGCCTTCCCATCCTCTGAAGCCATTTGAAGCCCCCCCTTCCGTCTTAACCTCCAGGGCCAAGCCCAGCTTCACGCTTTTTTTCTTTCAGGCGGCTCCTTCTTCTCCATGATGACCCTCGGAGCGCTCTTGGCCTTGGGCTTGCTCCTCTTCCTGGTGATTTGGCTCACCGGGACAGCCCCCACGGGGGAGAGTACCACAGCATCACTGCTTGGTGGGTTCAAAGATTTTGGAAAAAGGCTGCCCATTTGGGAGGATGATGCCACCTGACACATTTCAGGGCTGTTCAAAACACCAACCAAATCTTTTTTTATGGCACACTCAAATAGAAAGTCAAGCTTCATGTTTTTGCAAGGCCTACTGGAGGGGAGATGCACAGACCATAGGACGAAATTAGGATTATGGCATCAGGACCCCCTTAACTATGGCAGAAGATCCCTTTGCATTTCAAATTTCCTGTTGAATCCTTCCCTCGTCGAGGAAACTCATAATTCCATATACAATCCTTGCCTGAAGATCCCAGATGAAACAATCGTGAAAATCAGCAAATCGCCTACCCTCTGGTAATTAAACAGTGCAATCAAACAAACATATCCTTCATTTAGTTCCTATAAGTTTCTCATCAAAACCGTCGTTCGTTTGGAATTTCCCCGCTAGCCATGTTTGATGAAACTGGAGGGAAACTAGGGTATATGGCAAAACGATGCAATGAAGCAAATGGATGTTTCATGTTCTAATCCCGATGGATCCCCGTGGATTTTTTCCCACTTGGCAATTTTTCGATTTGCACCGGCTCCAGGAGCAAAGGGGTGCCTCCGGGTCCTGTGACGCCTTTGGCTAGCCTGGTGCACGCCAAAGGGAACCCCCACGTCTTCTTCGACTTGGAGGTCCGCAACATGAGTCCAGTGGTAGTGGTGTCATTGGGCTGATTTGATGGTGATTTTTAGCAACAAAAAATGGTGGGATATTATTGATTGATAATGATGGTTAGTATATGTTAGTCATGTTAGTATAAATTTATAGAATGATCTCATTCTTTCAGGTTGGTGCATCATGAAACAGTAATTTAGCATAATTTAGCCAGATCGGGGAATGGGGCAGCTTTGAAATCCCACCGAGAACGGGGTGTGAAGATTCACTTAGCCTGCACTGAAGGGGAATTGAAATTACTCAAACAGTGCTGGAATGAAATACTCAGAATACCCAAAGTATCCCAAAGTATAGGGTTTGATTCTTGATTTGGAACTCTAGGACTTTGCCTTCCTGTCTCCTAAACACAGTTGGAAACATTTTTCAAAATGTCTGACCTTCAAATTCCATACTTTTAGCCATGCCACTTTCGTGCAGCCATTGGCGCCATTATACAAGTGCTTCACATGTTTGGGTTACTGTATCAATCCAAGAAAGGGGGCATCTTCTGTATGTGAACCTTACGGTGCTCACATAGATTGCGCATCCTTGGCTCAAACAAAGGAAATTCCACCACCTCGCACTGGGCATTTCAACCTCTGGGGCTTCGAGCTCCAGAAGGTGATTTTGTTTCATCATATCCCACGAATATCAACTAATCAAAGCTTCAACAATGCTAATGTACCCCTCCCTCGATGTGAATCAATATGAATCAATATGAATCAATATGATGTAATATAACATTCTACTTGTAGAATCAACCAATCCGTAACCATCCCATCCTCTTACACGACTGATCTGCAGGCTGGTGGGAAAGCCTTGGGCCGCATCGAGTCAGGGCATCCCAGCAGAGTTGGGATCCCTCCAAGGGTACCCTCTTCAGAATCATGTTTTTTTCTGGTAAACATGGGAAAACCATAGGAAAATGGTGATTTAATGGGATTTTCATGGGATTAATGATGATTTACCCTTTGGTAAACTAACTGTTTGCTATTGAAAATGGCCATTTATAGTGGATTTTTCCATTAAAAATGGTGATTTTCCATAGCTATGTTAGTTTACCAGAGGGTATGGGGTCGAAAGGACGGAAGCTTATCCCACACATGTCAGATGAAATCATGAAATCAAAGTGGGTGGAGTTATCATTGGGATGGTCTTGATCAGGAAAAAAAGACAACGGGTCTACAATGTGTTGCTTTGGGGGTTCAAACTCACTCAGTATTGCAGCATCTCACGTTGCTTGTATCGTAATTTCACAAGAATTGTTGTGATAGCTTTTTGGGACCCTAGTAAGTACCCTGCCACGCAGGAGATGCAGATAGAAGAAAACATTAACCCTGCTGCCCTGCGTGCGGTGCATTGTTGTTTCCAGTGGCTCAGTCAGAAGTCAGAGATTACAGCATGACAAATGAGTCCCGGCCACCTTCCAGCTTCAACCCACTGTACAGTGGAGGATGCAGCTGGTGGGAGAGCAGCCGAAACGAAACATAGAGATGTGGGCAGCACACCGTAGATGAAAACATCCTTCAAAGACACCCGATCTAAATGAGCCACGTTCTAAACCCTTATGTTTATGTCAAGGAAGGGGCCCCTTGTAAGGGTGTGGCGTAAGCAAAACTCTTGTGAGCGTAAGCCAGCGTAAGCTCCAAAGCGTAAGCAATCGCGTAAGCATTTCCTTATTTGGTGCCGGCATGTAAGACATTCAAGACACAGCTCAAATGTGTCAAAGTAAAATGGATATCTATTGAGACGATAATGATTTATGCCATTATGTTTAGTAAATTCGGAATAGTTGAGGTGCTGCAGTGCTGCTGTGTTTCCCTTTTGCAACCGACAGACAGCAGCTCCAACAGCAGCTCTCAATCCACATCAGTCTACCACTGTACCATTGTGGGTCTGAAAACTGCCCCAAAAACTCAGTGGTTTATCATCATGTTGCCTGCAGAACCATATGATTTAAAGTTTGCCATAACTTCGGGACTTCGGGCATCCAATGCATCTGCATGGGTCCCACATGTTTGGCGGCCCAGGTTTGAGCTCTTCAAAGACGTGGCTCCCATGGCCGTGGAGAATTTCCGAGCTCTTTGTACTGGTGAAAAAGGCCGCAAGGGCCCGGCTGACGTGCCACTGAAATACATGTTGGTATGAGCTGGTGATCAAGTGATCTCAAGTGATCAAGGCAACCATACAGATAGTTGCACCGCATATTTCGATGGTCAAACATTTGCTGTAATCATTTGCCTTGGCCACAGGCCCCGGGCTCAGTGAGACCCCGCGACATTTCAAGGGCTCGCCACTGCATAGGCTGCGCGATGGGTTCATCTCAATCCGAAAAGGGATAAACCACATAGAAAACCTGGAAACCAGATGAAATTATCAGGTATAAAGATGTGTATAGATATGTAATGTTTAACATTGTTTAACAATCTACAACAACGTTTGACAAAGATAGCATTTTTTGGCAGATAAATGATGATCCAGTTAAGCAGCAGTTTCATTGATTCTGCACGCACCCTGGCTAGTGGAAGTTGAAGGCTTTTGGCTGGAAGATTCCAAGACAATTGCTCATACTTAGTTCTTCGCCTTTGCTTTTGTTTGTAGCATGTGCTTCCAAGCTTTGCAGTGCGAAAATTTGATTCCTCCCATGGTTTGGACCATCCTCCCAGCTTTGGTGGCCTGGCCCAAAGTGACGGAAGTCAGGGGTCCTCATGTTTGTTCGTATGAGTTCCCCTGCTTGGCGGTTCAACACTTTTTTGGAGAACCCCCCACCAAAAATGTGATGAAATTTGTCCGGGACCTGCACCGATGCCAGGATCATTCCAGGATTTATGGCACAGGGCGGTGACATCACTCACGGCAACGGACGAGGCCGTTACGACATTGGGGATTATGGGGATATGGTATGGGGAAATAGTATGGCGTTGTATAGTGATGTTTCATGATGTTTCCATCTATCATCATCTATCTATATTTTGTTTAGGATATCTCGTTTGCATGTTTTTCTTCATTCTCACCGCAACATAGGTCAGGACGGACTGTTGTTATTGTCATTGGCCGAACTGTTGACCAATGTCAACGTAGTGGCTTCCTCCAAGGGAGGAGTTGTGACGCTGTTAAGCAGGTGGCGAGAGTATTTATGGCAAGACCTTTCGAGACGAATGGGAACACGGTATTGTGCATCATACCGAGTGTGGTTGCCTGGGGAGGGAGCTATTGATGTGATACAATTCTGTGTACTTCGATCTAGTTTGATCTATTTTGACTATACAGCTAAGGCTAAGGGTCAAAATACTCGAACCCCCACAATTGTTTGGATTCAACAATAAACAAGACCATTTCTTCTGGTAATTGTGACTATCCCCATGGCCTTTCTTCACTTTGATGGCCTTGGCGTGTCATCCAGTCTTCAAGCGGTGTGGAAGCTTTCGTTCATATTGACACATGAGTCACATGAGAAACAAAAAACCAAGTTTGGTTTGTGTTACATCGGGGAGATGCTCTTGTTACTATTTGTCAAATCTATCTGGTGATTAGGAGGGCGCTAAGGAGCTACCTATGGGTATCCGTATTCCCTTTTGCTGTAAATGGGAGGGCCAAGGAGCCACTTCGAGTTTCCCAACCACACAATAGTCGCGGGGGATGTTGAGGATTGCTGGACTGATTTGGAATGATACTGGGGCAATGAGGTTGAATAATGTTGAATATCCATGAATATCCCATATGGTTTGGCGCAGGATTCAATTATACTGGAATGCACATATACATACGTGTCCGAAAGTGGGCACCCATAAATGGATGCTTCATCATCATTGTTCCGAATAAAATGATCACAAATCAGGGGTTATACCTCATGTTTGGATAAACCCAAATCAGCATTTTTGTTGGTTAAGTCATGTTATCATGTTACGCTCCCCCAAATTATCATAGAATCAAAGACCCTGCCAAATATATCCAAATATACTAAAAATAAAACTGCCATGGTATGGGATGGTAAATCCCAAGTCTTCTTGGTGCACTCCCCAATTGCTGCTTGAATCCCCTATTCTGAACCCTGGATCCCACCATATCACATGTGCCAACCTGAGGCCTGGTTTGCTCTCCATGGCCAACCGCGGCCGCAATAGCAATGGTTCCCAGGCGCCACCGATGGCCACCAGGTAGCCTGTGTCATAGTCATTTTACAAACCAAAATTGTGGATTTTATCCGCAAAACTCGGCATACAAGTAGTTGGTAAATTTGGTTTGTAAAATAAGATAAAATAACATTGCCAATGATTGCCAATGTTTATTTGTAAGTGGGGAAAATTGATCATCTTCATCAACTGTTTGGTGGCTTCAAATGGTCATTTTTGATGCTTGCCCTTAAGGATGATCTCATCAGACATGGGTGAAACCGCCAACCAGAAGATACCCGCAGTTGATGACAAGTCTATATAGAGTTTTGCGATCAACGACAGGTACATGCCCCATGAATTGAACTCTAAAATTCTAAAGTTGGGCGATCTGGCGTAAAAAAAATGTGATAAATTGTTGTTTGATGTTGTTTGTTCATTGGCGAGGGTAAGAGGAAGCACTTCTCTAGAATGCGGTTACCATTTGAGCCAGCCTTGCTTTTCTTAAGATACCACGATGTACATCGCATCAGGTGTACCAATCCAGCCCCTCCAAAACTTGGATGCTCCGGCTCGCCGAGCACTGAGACATGACAATACCCTCATGATATGCTACAACATAATATAACATATATCATATGATTCATGCTACGTTTACAGTATAATAAACGGTTGCTTATGACTGTGAGTCACTCAATCCAAGTCTACCAACGATCACCTGGACGAACCGAGAATTTCCCCTAGATCATCTCGAGGCTGATGATCTCCGGAGAAATCCGGACACATATTTTTTTGTGTAGGCTTGAAACCACCACAACATATTCAGTTCATAGTTACACTATGTTACAACCAAACGTTCAAATTCATGGGTGAAATTCGTTAAATCCCCATGTGTTGCTGACTCAACCACCCATAGTGGTCCAAAAAAACATCCAAACAGCAGCCACCGCGGCCACAGTTCTTCATCACCTTCGCCGCCACTCCGTGGTTAGATGGGAAGCACGTGGTCTTTGGACGGGTGCTGCCTGGGGTCCAAAACGCTTTCAGAAGTCGTTGAAACAAACAATCAACGGAAAACCTTCATATTTGGTGGTAATACACGTGGTTTTCTGTATGATATTCCTTGAAATCAATCTGTCGACTGCCAAGTGAGAAACACAAATCCAGTAGATGCTGATATGTTGGTTGAATTTAGATCCAATTGGAGGTGCTGATGGCATGTCCAAGCGTCATTACAAAGCGGTGGTTCTGATGGTTCTCAGCACCTCGTTACAGGACCTCGCCTTTTACACAGGACGTGTGTGTGTGTTAGGGGGGACTTCCATACCCCACGTCCGAAGATTGCCACTCGGTGTGTTTATGGCTGCCAAGGTTCGGCATGGACATAGTGAAGGAACTCGAGAAGAGAGGTTCCAGGCAACACCCAGCTTGGTCATTGGTCATCCATGTGCTGTTTGATGGGGAAATGTGGTTTTTTCGTGGATGATTGATCAGTTTGCCATGGATGTTTGAGATGATACCAACGGGCAACTTGGCATTTAACTATTGGGCACTGGGCACTTATCATATGCTCACGTGTGCTATTCTAGGAGTATCTAGGAGTTGTTGCTGCCATCATGAAGGTACCACCATGAAGATACTATCAAAGACACATGATGTTTTATTTCTCTTATGTAGGCTCACCACCATGAATTGCACCACCCACGATGTGGGGGTTTTACTTTCAACGGATGAAAGTCCCTCAATTCTCAAGGCCTTGTCCTAGCAAGTTTGCTGCTCAGGTCGCACACCTTGAGCTTACTCTGCTAGGCTATACCCGTACCCCTAACACAGAGACCTCTATGCGCTTGCTGTCCTGGTCCCGATCATGTGGCATCACCTGAGAAAACACATTGACGCAGAGTGTAATTCATCAAGGTCGTCCTCCAAGCCGAATATCACCTGTGTCAGAGGAAGGACTCCAACTGGTCGATTGACAGGTCGAAATCCATCGATGACTCGTAACGTGCATGTGCAGGTCTGGTACACCCACCGAAGAGATCAGGATTGTGGATAGCGGGCGCCCAAGATTCGGATGTTCGTTGCATTTGCTGATTTTATGTAGTGTGTTCGTTTGGTTTTTCTATCCCCTAGCATCATGTGAACAGTTCTCAACAAAGACAAGCTGGATCAGTTTCATTCATGTTCTGTGATCATGACACACAACACACAGCAGGGAATTGTCCAATATTTTCCACCTGTTGTGCAGTAGCCAACATTAGGGACCTCTAACAATAGAGTAGAAATCGATATAAATTGGTAGAATATCACCATGATATCTTCAGATCTCTGCCCCATAGGTGGTGAGCTTGGTATGGACGGCAAGGTGATTTCTCTGGGCTGATTGGGCTGGGGGAAGACAGAAAGACTCAGCCAACTTGGAATTTCCGATGGAGCTGAGAGCATGATTCCCTAAACTGCGGATGGAATTTTTTGAAAGCAAGAGCTTAAGATTCTCCGGTTTCTTTTGAAACAGTGTTTGTTTCATGTGTTTTTTACACGAATTTCGTGTAAAGATGCTCTCAGTGTTTGTGACCACTCTGAGTGCCTACCTTTAGACATACAACACAGTTGAATAAATGTTGAATATAGAATACACTTTAAATTATGCAACCATTTTTTCGACCCACTCATTTCTTCCAGGAGCTTCCGTTGAGCTCGGTCAGGCCACACCCACCGATGGCGCTGGCCCGAGCCTGGCGGATGACAGTTGAGCTCCGCGTGGCCGAAAAAGTGACGCCTCGTTTTGCCGCATGGGTGCGAAATGACGAAGGACAAGTGGACAACGATCAGTTGTGACACCTTTATTTATGACACCTAAACGTCACCGAAAAATTTTCCATGTGCTGTCAAATCAGTCGATGATAGGACTGCAAATTCCATATGGTTGATTCCGATTCATGGCAGGATAATTCTATATACTATATCATGCATGTGCATGTATGCAAATTGATGCAAATGCATTATCATTTATCATATTATGTTATTTTATTATCATTCTCATCTATATATCTACAAATTGGTTCAAGAACAATTTCCCAGACGAGGTGCAGGATGGCGCACATTCGCAGCCATCGCAGCTCACCAACCCTTGACAGCCAAGAACGACAGAAACTTCACCCAGGCCTCATCGTGAGAGAGCTACAGCGTTGGGAAGGCGGTTGGCTTATAGAAATGGTCCCAAGTTCCGAAGTTACGAGCGTGTTGACTGTTTTCCATCCTCAAGAATGGGATGAAAACTGACTGTTTCTTCTAAGGGTTGGGCTAAAAGCATGAACCAGGCATGTTTATTTATATACTGAAAGACGACCAACCCTTCCAGGTCTGAGTTCCCAAGGTGGCGCACCAGTTTTCAGTTTGTTGCGACTCTCCAGTGGTTTGATGAGTTTTTTCCATCGCTGCGATGGCGATCCCATCAGTATGAGTGGCAGACCCAACAATACACCATCCCGAATGATTTACCAGATATGGGTGGTATAAACCGTATAGCCAATTATGATCAATTACGGCATGTGGGTTACCAGCTTATGAACCATGTCAGACAAACCCATATTACAATCGCGTGACAAGTTGGGTATTTATATCCCAACTATATCCCGACTATACGTTCCCATATTGATTAGCGAACTTCCCCATGTTCAGACACATCCATATCATCCATCTTAACGTATTGGACATATCAATCCCATACTATATGAATTTATATAAATCTCATGTAAATCCCAGACTACAAATCCCATACGAATCTCGTATAAAATCCCATGTAAATCCCACTTCAATCTTGTGTAAATATCATATATACATCCCCATTGCCCATGAACTAGCAGGACTCCGGCTATTAAAAAAAAACAAAAATAAAACAACAACTAAAACACATAAAACCGTAGAAAACCAATATCTCGCTCGCAGCGCAGCATCCGCCAGGATGGGCTGGGGCATGGAGGGCAAGGGCTGGGGCGACAAGGGCTGGGGCGGCAAGGGCTGGGGCGATGGCAAAGGCGCATGGGGTCCTTTGCCGCAAGCAGGACCGGCTCGGCTCAGCCTCTGGCTGGCTATTGAAAATGGCCATAAATAGTGGATTTTCCCATTAAAAAATGTGATTTCCCATAGTTATGTTAGTCTACCAAAGGGTATAGAAAATCATCCATTTTCGTTTATAAGCCAGAAATGGGCCATCTAGAAATCATCTATAAATCATCTATCTCTATGGGCCATCTATACCACAGCTGTTGAATAGCCAGAGGCTATGGGGTGGACCCGTTGCATCCCGTTGCCACAGATGCGGAAAAGCCATGGGGAACCCCGTTCGGAAAAAGATCTACAAATGGTGGGTGTTCCGCATCTATATTAGTTTACAGGAGGGTAAACTTTAAGTAGGATGAATTTGGGTTTGTCTGAAAATGCCGGATTTGTCACCAAGTAGTTTTGAAGGGGATGTGCAAACCATTTGATTCTAAAGGGAAATCTTGGACAAATCAAGATATTTCTAGTGAACTTTGATGATCTTTGTTAGTATCCATTTGACCACAATTTCATGTGATGCGAATCTGACCTCCAAAAAGGCGGGATCAATTAGGAAATATTAGAAGATCCGGGTTGATATTCATTGTTACAATATGCCTGGGTGAAGTGTTTGATAATTGATGATGTTTGATGATCATTGCAGTGATTGGAATATCCCCAGTTACCGTTGCCACAAGTAGCAGCGGCTCATGAGCGACTCAGGCTACAGCATGCCGATGCCCATCTACGGCATGTTCCCACCGATGTGGGGTATGAAGGCGGCTGCGAGCAGACAACATATTTTCTATGGCGTTTCCAAGTGGTTAAGGTCAACAGAAAAGGAGAAGAGAAAAGGACTCTCCCTTTTTTTATCCTGGGTCAGGATGTTCTATGTCCATCCAGAATATATTCAGTGATACCTCCAGACATATCTGAATCTATAATAATCTATAGATATTTCTCTCATTTGTTCTAGATGTTTCTGATAAAAACAGCTCGGAATCCTTTCCCGCACTGCCTGTAGGGTAAGGGCAAAGGAAAGGGCAAACAACTCAAGGTGGACGATGCCCTGAAGGTGCGCCACTGCCACGACGTGTCCAGACGAAGCCATTTTGGATGATGATGATGATGATGATGATGATGATGATGATGATGATGATGATGATGATGGCATGCTAGATCACTGGATCTCTGACTATACATCTTGATAGCAGATCTCTTTCTAAAAGGGTAAAGTGACAAAAACATCCATGATATGGAAAAGCCATGGTTTCCCGTTCGGAAATGACCTGAGTTTGGTTGATTCAGACGTTGATTCTCTACATCGTTCTGTTCATTCATGGGAACACCAGCGCCATCCACTTGGTCGATGTCTACGTCCTCAGAGGTGTGGCTTGGAAATGTGCCCGAAAGCATCACCTGGAAGGAATTGCAAGATCACGTCAACCAGGCGGGGATTGAAAGGTGTTGAACAATGGCGATTGTTGTTGGTTTGGTTAGATAGATTTGGGCTTTCAAAGGATCCCAAAATCAAATTTGTTGATCGTCATTGAGAAAATCACTGAACAAATCATTGAGAAAATCATTGATCATCCGTTCCCCCATGAAAATGGTTTCTTTCCAGTAGCCATCGGTAACCATCGGTAACCTAATGTTGATCACTTTTGGACAAACCTATATAGCCTATATATGCCTATATCATCCTATATCTACAGTACCTAGTTTCATTGCAGCTAGACAGGTGCTTACTGCGCCCAGGAAGTGCTTAAACGTGGGATGATTAGACATGACAGCTGGCTGGACAACGTTAGAAACTTGGACATCCCGCCCAAACGTGTGCCAAAGTTTCTGCATTTCAAATGAGCAACATTCACCAAATGTGAATCTTGGGACAAATTGGCAATGCTTGAATGCAATTCCAAGGACATTGCAGGACTGCGCGACTTATAGTTGTACGATACTGTATGGTGTAGTGCGGTTGCTCTTTATGTCCAACCTCAAGCTTATCAAGGTTGAGATGCCACAAACCCATGAATTTCTCACTTTCCCGTCATAAGAGACCGCCATCGGGCCAATTGTCGGTTTCAAACATTTCTGTTCAAACCAATTCTCCTGTCAATTTCTACTTGCAAAGATTATTCTAGTTAGCTTCAGTTTACCTCAAATATTATCTTATGAAATTGCAAAGATGTACCCATTTAATCCTGTGTTTATACTAATCATTTGCATTTGTATAGTGGATAGTTTAACAAGAAACCATAAAGTTTGATATGGGGCCCAGCCATGCCCTGATGTCCCCTGTGCCAATGGAACTGGATGGTACCCCTGGACATGTCACATTTCACAAGTTGTTGACAAAGGTCCCTTGGTTTCCCAGGATTTCTCTCAAAATAGGATATGTTTGGAATATACCCTATTTTCGGACACATCCAATTTTCATTGTTTATTGAAGTTCATTGGTTACATCCCAGTTTTTCCATCGTTAAATCACTGTGTTTCACCATGTTTGACAGTTAAATCCCAATCGGTCCATAGATGTTCAAATTCGGCTCACGCTGCAGCACATGAAGAGCAAGTGGGTTGAGATCTTCCGTGGCAAGGCACCGTGGGGCCTGTGGGGTCTGTGCTGATCGTTGGATCCTGGCGCACGTTTAAAGTTTGGTCCCAGAATCCGACATGCCTGTTTCTACTTGAAAGTCCGATGATGAGATATTGCAACCATTTGCAACCCATGTGAAACTCATGTCTTTCGCACCAAAAGATGCTGGGACTGGGTATTGGGAATAGCAGCCCCCGCAGGCTGCTCCATATGGTGATTGATCATATCCTTACCTTTTGTGGTTGATGTGACGATCGATGCCATTTCAACTCATTGTTGTGGCTAGGGCCCCCCAAACAGATAAACAAATCCTAGGATGTTTGAGAACCTCAATTCTAACTTTTCTTCTGGGCTGCTCATTGTGATGATATCATGGTCCGTTTCCATCCATTTCCAAGAAACCATTGTTTATGTGTTTTTCGCAGTAGATATAGAGGGTTGCCTGGTTTCTTGCAAGTGAAATCCCTGCAGCAAGAATCCAACCACCCACGGTCTTCCCAGGGCAAGGGCACGGCGGCCGTGGTCTTCGGGAACGCCGACGAAGCCCGAGAAGCCATTCCTTTGCTCAACGGGAGCTTGGGCTGGGTATCGAACTGGGAAGTGCCCATGTTTGAGAAGAATTGAGAAGATTTAAAAGGAAATGTCAAATGATTGTAAATCCAGAATGTTCTATTGCCACTTGTGGGTATGAGTGACTGGTAGTGTGCTGGAAAGACCAGCTGAGTAGAACAAAGCACCAATTGGGAGTGTGAGTGGACACTTACTGTGACCAACATTCACGGAGGAGTAAAACATGTTTGGCCCATTTTGGCCCCATGGACCCCACAGACAAACCGAGGTTGTCTCAGATAGGATGCGTAAAATAATCCAAGGGTTTGGTGTTTGGATCAGTCAGATGTCCACATTTGTTGGACAAGACCTCATCTTCTTGTTGTTGTTTTGAACCTCGTGTACTCCTCGTGTGGTGACATAGATCCCCATCCCAAAATTGTAAGCGTCATGATTCATCCAAGTAAATAGTGGTTATCAGAAGCATGTAGCAAACCCCAAGTTCAGGTTTCAAAATCTTTCAACCCTAAAATGACGAATATGATCTGTTGATATAATATATATATAATATAAAATTCAATATTCACATGATTTTACACGTTCTATTTTTTGGGTGCTTGCCAATCCCTTAAATGCAGCGCCAGGAGCTCCATTGGCGGTCAGTCCCTGGTAGCAGACAGCCTGGAGCCCCGGGTGGCGGTCATGGCGATCATGGCGCAGGTGAAAAAACCGGTGGAATTTTAAGGGATGATACCATGATTTCTATATGATCTATGGTATTTTCTATGGTATTTTCTATGGTGGAATTAATGTTATTATGTTATTTTACTGATTTCTAAATATGATCTATGGTATTTTTGGTGGAATTGATGTTACTGGTATTATGTTATTATACTGATGATCATATATGATAATTGTAATGATGTAATATGATGGTATAATATGATCATATATGATCATATATGATCAGATTACAGTATGCTTATTATTTTTGTTTGTATTGTATAATTGACAATATGTTTACAGCCAAAAATTGATGTCATCTCGATATGATATGATGTATGTATATATTATATACATATATATGTATATACATGCATAATATATGATTATATATATATATGATTGTATAGCAGGACTATAAAACATGATTAGATAACATGCACGTGATAATGTATGATATGATAAGTACATATATTATATACACACGTTTTTATATGGTCATGTTTGGTTGAATGCTATGTGGCGAATTGCCACAAACAAGATGCCATCAGTAGGGTCATCCCCCAACACTGGGGCAAGAATTTGCTACTTGTGTGTTTGAAACTCCGTTTGTTTTGTGAATGGCACATGGGCATGTTTCATTGGAATCATTTGGAAGGCTCCAGGGACCATTTGCCCAACTTTGCCAAGGTTGGGCAAGAGGCCAAAAGGAGTGAGCCGTGCGCAGCATCCAAAAAGCCTTCGAAGGGGTCATTTTGCGGCGCACGTGGCGTGAAAATCCTTTAAGAATGGACATGATTAAAGAATATTGTTGGTGAAAATCCAGTAGACAAAAATTGGGAGGTGACTATCCCAACAGACCCCAGCCCCAGCATGTGTCGTTTCTGTTCGTTTCTAGAAGGTGAACCGTCTGCTTTTGACCCAGCGCAAAACTGTTTGTTTCTTGCTTGGTGATGTAGGTAGGAGTCAAAATTACTTAGCACCAAAAAACGGACGGTGTAGTTCTAAGATGTTCTAAGAGTTCCAGATTGGTGGGCAAAAAGTGGTGCCCCCAGTTTGAGCCAGACCCATGTGATCGAAGCATTGATGCCATTTTCTCAAGATCGACAAAGAATCAGGGCAATGGAGGGATAAAAACATTGTATATCAAGGTACAACCAAAATGTACTGCAAGTAAGGACTTTTTGGTGTCCTCTTATCATTCCAGGAGCAATCATCGTGATATCATCACAGGTTTACCCTAAATTACGGCCATTTCAAGGGGGGGAAATAAGGTTATACGATGATTTTGGGATACTTATTTTTTTCTACCCCTGAAATCCAACGGTGCATTGTGGCCGATCATGTCATAGTATTTTCCCCTTTTAAGTGGTCGTAAATTTGCAGTTCATCATTCTATTTCTTCCCTCTATCAGTGTGGGCTGTGCAGATGCTTCCGCATGAAGCTATGAAGTTATTTGTAGCTGCAGCTGCATGCTTGCTCCAGCGTCACAGGATATGCATGACGGAGAGCAGAAACGCTTCAGCAAAGGAAGACTTTTGCCATGAAAGTTTGCAACCCTTACTTTTGTTCTGCAACAGTTCTATCATTTTGTTTGAACTAGAGGGATTTGTTTGTTGTGATTACTGTATTTGCATTCTGCTTCTCGTTGACGACACCATTTGTTTGTCTAATTCCAACGGACCCATGTAAAACATAGACATTACCATTTAGACACACCCAAATGCCAACATGGTTACTTCTATATTTCCATAATATCCTCATATTTCTTAGTGTAATTACATCACCATAAAATCCAGCTATACTATCGTTTTTGCCCAGTTCAGCTTGGGTCCGGCAGTGGCCATTTCCAAGCTGAACCGCGGGAGTTCACAAGAAGCAGCTGGAGGTGCCATTTGCGGGAATGGAAAACTGGCGTTATCACATCAGCAGATTCCAGTACGGAGGGTTTTCAACCTAATTTGTCTTTGGTTTTTTGATAGATTCAGGGATTTTGACGTCTTCAAAGATGGCAAAATGTTGACCCAGAAGCAAATGTTATCTCTGGAACTGATGTGAATGATTTGAATGGCAAAGATGTTGGTTTTTGAGTAGGACGCCAAATGAAAGAAAGTAGATTCCTTTTTGCAGTCAACAGGAGGCCAGCAGGGTGAGAGCTGTGGCTAAAGCTGATCTTTGCGGGTTTCAGAAGTTGTTATACAATGTTATGAATTCAACCGAACAACCTAATTTTCCCGTGTTTCCATTTCTTTAAAAGATGATGCCATTTGATGAATGTGATCATAAGATATGCATGTCCGATCCTCTGGATATTCCCAAAACCGAATAAGTTGTTTTTTTTTGGGCAACATTTCCGCAGAATGGAACGATTTGATATAGGAACCAACTCACAGTACCCATCCAACATCATGCAATCATCGCAACGCCCGCAGTTCACCTCTGATTCCGGGAGTTGTCTAGCCCTCCACTGAATCAGGTGCCGATTTGCGAGACCCGCATTGCTGAGCTACAGGTGGTTCTCACAGGGACAAGGGTCAGAGGTTATTTCCAATATCAAGGGCTACATGAATGATATGAATGAAACATCCAAGTTGTTCGCCACATTGCATTTTGAACCCGTACCCATAGCTACTGGTGAATACCACAATCCCATCCCCATCCATCCCCCTAATATCGAACACCCCTCAGAAACTTTGGTGGAAGTGGGGGATTTTCATGCTTTTACATATGTGGGACCATAGAATGGGGGTGTTCAATGGATTTCCATAGCCGTGGCTGGACCGCAGGGTGTTGTCAGCGGCCCGCAGAGCGCTGTGAAGCTGCGGCGCCAGCGGCACACCTTAGAGGAGTGACTGTGACTGTGAAAGGAAGCATATCCCTAAGTTTCTAAACAAAACTAAACAGAGTTCAATATATTTTTTCATATTTTTTCGATACATTTACATACATCAGGTCTTGTATGGTCACAGAACCATGTTGTAAATTGTTCATGGTAATATCTGTGCGTTAGGTTTTCCTTGGTTTTAGATGGTTTTAGTATGTTTGAGCGTCCTTTACTGCAGTTGCACCCGTGACGCCATTCTGAAAATGTGCCTGGATGTTGGCTATGATTCTGTTGCTGCAATGGCTCAGAGACAAGGCCGCATCCGGATTGAATGGATCAATGGCATCAATGGCAGCAGACGACATGACACAACGACTTTTCATGGCACATCCTGTGTTCCTTCTGATGTTTGGTTTTTCTTTCACTGGCCTTACCGCAGCCATGGAACCTGGCGAGGTGGGAAGAGCTTGATGACCAGTTCAGATTTGAGATTGGAGTACAGAAAAAGCGTGGAAAAGTCATCAATTGAAATGTGATCTATGGACATTTGTGCTACACTCAAATGTAGCTGAGCACAGTATCTGAAGATATCTGAAGGACATAGTCGTTGAATGGGATTGCTTCTTTTGTCAGTGGTTGGTCCCAGGGACAAAACAGTCAAACATGCAATGCCGAGTGATTAACGCAAACGATTCGACTCATTTCTGAACGGATTCTTTTGCTCCTGCATCATATTGGCCAATCCTGAGAAAGGTTGATTGTCTGGTATCTTCAAGCATATACATCCATTTGCAACCTATCGGACTCAACTTGACGGATATAGGATATATATCTCAGTGGTTGTCTGAGCTGTCTGTTATCGATTCAAGGCCTGAATTCAAATTGCAAAACGCCTTGGTTTCCGCAGCATTCTCTCCCATTTGCGAGACTTCCACCGAATGTCAGCTGCAAAATGGTGAAGACGACATCGTTCTTGTTCCAAAACATGGATTCTCCAAATTGCGATTTGAGTGGGTAAGTATGATCAACATTGATCAACCATCGGGTACCCCTATTTTCCAACCCATATAGTGTTTTGCCAAGTTGTGGTTCCAAGCTCTACCTGGGAATCATGAGCCCTTTGCATCCCTTTGGGTCACCCCTGAGAGCGTTATCAGTTTCTATTTCTGCCATTCGTTCCATGTTTTGCATGTGGCAAGCACATGAAGGCTGAGAGCGGTGCTAGCGCAACAGCGGCCCCAGCTGCCGAAACTGCAAAGGATGCTGTTCCTCCTCAGGCACAGTCATTGGGTCCGGACATTGAGACCGTTCTCAGTAGTCACTTTGTTGTCATCGTGATGTTCAGTTGAGTCATTTTGTCGCATCCATTTCCCTTGTAGATATGACTATTGCAATTGCACAGGCAGCAGAAAGAATTCCACAGTGAATTTAGGAGGTAGACAAAGTGTCAGAGCAACGGCGGCCATTTGAGATATTTTAGTGATTTTTTGTGCTGGCGTGTGTAGCAGAGCACAGTTCCTTTTGAATCATACGCTCGGGGCGTTTATGAAACTTACAAGCTTTCCTTTGTGCTATCGGTGGCTGGCTTGGCCCACACCAATCTGCGATCACATCTTTCCCGAAGATTGCAACCAGCATAATGGCCTCTGAGACCGGTGCTGCGTTGTTTTTATGGGATGTTGGCCCCAGTGACGAAAATATCTCGAATGAAACTTGTACAAAACTAGGCACAAAAATGCCAAAGGGTTTACCCTTCCCGAATTCAGTTTATAGATGTTGATAGTCTGTCTATCATAGTCTTTCCTATTGAAGCCATAGGATTCTGGCCCTTCTGCTTCGTCACCAAGATTGCCGCCCCCGGCACCGGTGGAGGCGATGGGGGCTGCAGTAGAGCAACACTAAACCACCCATATGGATTGATGGTTGGAATCCCACCCACAAAACTGGTTAGATCTGGTTAGATTTTGGGTTGCTATGAACTATTGCTCTACCAACATGATTTGACTCTCCAGCGGGTAGGAGGGAGCTCAGGGAGCCCACGTATGTTGGAGCCAAGGAGCTAGGGATTGAGTTTCCGAACCGCATGATAGTTGAAGCATGTTGAAATGTTGAAGCTCACATGATTTGACAAGACGTTGAATCTAACTCATTGATGGCATGCTGGTCATTTGATGTCATTCGCGGGTTGGATCTGAAGAAAGAATGTGTTTGGAGGTACCAAGTTTGCCTTCGTTGGAGGATCAACCAGAGGACAAGCAGCACCGCTTCAGAGTGGGATTTTGGGCGCACCATTGTGCGTCTTTTCCCATCCTTTTTTCCAGTTTTCCTGACATGATCATCTGTTTCTTGGGCACTGTCTTGTATTATGTTGGGCCTGACCTCGCACCCTCGGGATGTGTGCTGTGTTTCGGAGGGCTTCTGCATGGTTTCGCATTGTGATCATTGTGCTACCCTGAGGCATTCCTTCCCTCTCGGACTACGTGCAAAAACCAGATNGTGCTGTGTTTCGGAGGGCTTCTGCATGGTTTCGCATTGTGATCATTGTGCTACCCTGAGGCATTCCTTCCCTCTCGGACTACGTGCAAAAACCAGATACAGATATACTATCACGAAAAATAATGTGAAAGACGTAAAGCATCGAGACCATGCCCAAGCATGCCCAAGCGAAATGTAGAGAAAAACCTCACTTTATACAACCATGTGCAACTCAAACACACATGACGCCGTCCAATCCCCTCCAGGACTGGTGTGACCTGGCCCCTCACCGAATGGGCCCAGCGAGAAAAACTTGGGTATCGATTTGTTGCTGGCATTGAGGACTTAAGGTTTGGCCAGCATCACCGACAAATTTCTGCAGGAACGTGTTATTGTGGTCCCAGCCATGAGGGTGAAAATTTTGTGGCGATAAAGCGGAAGTTAGAAGCTAACAAAAAGCTCCGCTTTGGGGAGGTCGAGAAGTTCGACCCAATCTTGAAGAAGAAGCCCAGTACGAAGTGTCCGTGGACAGAAATTGACGTCACCCACGACACTATGACGTTGAGGGCAGCCGTGAGAACCTGGCGGTTCTGCACCACGGGCTTGGATGGCCTGGAAGAGGAGACCGTGATGCGGAACGCCTTTGAGGCTATGAAGCCGGAGAAGGCCGGGATTTGGGTTTTGTGTTCTGCCCCCTACATCTACTTTGAATTTTCCAACATATTTTTCAGGTCTTCATGTTCTCACACATGTTTGATGCAGATTCGAGTGAAATGAACACGGCCATAGACGCAGTGGAGTCCAATGCAATTCAAAGAATTCTGGGGACACTCCGTCAAGGAGTTACAACATGTGTGGCATGAAATGGTGCAAGTTCTGTATCACTGTAGTCGCGCCACTTCATTGCGAATTTAGTTGATATATCTTGATAGATATACCGGCCCAGTCAGGTATCAAGACGACAAAGGTGATATAGGATGTGATCATAGCAGATCGCAAGTGCTTCGGAGATCCATGTAATCACCCAATCACCCCCTACCTGAATCATTGTCAATGATCCTGACTCATTTTTCTGGCAGGGCATTTGGAAGTACATCCAGGACGGAAGTGGGTCAGTGACAGCGTGGTTGTGGGTGGTTGGGGATTCAGCCGAGGTGGCCAAGGTGACCCTTGAAAGATTTCTGACCTGGGCACTCCTGCGCGTTTCTTGCTGAGATTCGGCTCGGCAGGACATGCTGGAGGGCGTTGGAGTAGCGGCCTCGGTTTGAATCATTTGAGTAGGTTTCCGCACCCCATGTTCATGGTCTTTGTATGTCTTTGTCATTACAAATACACTTTTTGATTTTTTTGAGTGACCTGGAGCTTTCCGAAAATGGAGGTACCCACACATCATCTGCAAATAATTTGACATTTTAGTATTGAAACCAATGGTATTGGGATACCCCCCATGGGTCGGAAACTGCCTACTGTGGAAGTTGGTGCAAGCGTCGTTGCAGCCACACACTGCAGGCCTTCTTCGCGGATTTGCCATGTTGCAATGTCCCTGATGAGGCCGAAGATGGGATGTGAGAGAAAGTTACTGAAATACAATGAAGTTTTTGAAATATATGATGATGGTGGTGTAGATAGTGTAGAGATANAGGCCGAAGATGGGATGTGAGAGAAAGTTACTGAAATACAATGAAGTTTTTGAAATATATGATGATGGTGGTGTAGATAGTGTAGAGATATGTAAACAGTTCAGGAAGTTGTGCAGATGACTTAGCTTCCTGCAATTGATCAGGGAGAAGAGGCACGAACCTTGGTCTTCAGGCACGGATCCGGATTGAGACCCTGCAGTCTACATGGGGGGGAACCGTGAATTATACCACTGCCACTATTTTATACTATTTTGGGGACTCCACACAAGACACTGGTGTTTTCTCATCTTGTTTTGACCGGATTAACCTGTCACTGTTCTCTTTTGTCAGCGCGGCAAACGTTCGAAACGTAGGCAAGATACCTCGACTTCACAGAGCTCATGAAGGGGAGGTAGCGTCCAAAGCAGACGCGACTTCATCGATGGTATACGGACCGGGACCATCCGGGACCCGCACTGTGCAGTGGTTGGACGTCCTGAGACTTGTGAGACAAGATTCCGCTAAAAATTGGTGCGGCTCGCTCTAGATTTGTACCACAGGCCTGGAAAGAATCATGAAGCACCGGCCAAGACATCCTACCAGCTTCTCACAGCTACAGTGTATACAAGTCCGTGAGGTATGTTAAGAAATTAGTGAGTACCTTACGGGATGATTGGGTCAGTTTTAAAGTCGTTTAAATTGAAACCATGTTATTTTTGGTTCCATACTGTCCCTTGAATNCCCTTGAATATTTTCAACATGAGAACTTTTTCCCCGGAGGTGTACGCATAAGAATATTTGCAGGTGAATGTTTAGAAGCATGGTCAACATAAATCCAAAATAATCCAAACAATTTTTATTTTTGGGGCAAGTGTATCTTTATGAAGCTAAGACATTGGGATTAGCAGGGGACATTGACAGGCCAATCATCAATCAAACTGATTTCTATATGTCTCTTCTTCTTTCTGCAAAACCGATCCAGAATTTCGAAGCTGGAAGGTGCCAACAGTATTTCAGCGCTACAAGAATTGAAAATGCGTATCTAGAAATTGCACACAGATCTACGCTTTCGACGGCATTGGCGCGAATCACTTTTGTGGGAGACAAAAAATCAGCTGTTTTCCACACAGGTGCCAGTTGTGATGTCCAAGACAAAATCTGCATTTGACCCCCAAACAACACGTTTGGGTTCATGTTGACCGTATTTCCAAAGATACACCTTCAAATATTCTCATGTCTGAACCTTCAGAGAAAAAAATCTTTGGAGACTACCTCAATTTCATTTGCAAAACTGCCAAGCTCAATCTGAAACCATCGTCTTCACTACAGTGCCTGTCTTGTTTAATCTTGTGAATGCCGGTGGGAAAAATGCATTCACGCGCAAAAAAAATCAAAAAACACAAAAAAACAACAAATGTGTGGATTTTGACTCGTTGGTCGTCATCATGGTCGTTATCATGGTCGTCATCGCAAAATGATGTCCATGGACCTCATATGGTCATCATTTTGTNTTTTTGCATGGAGGACGACCATGCACACTTTACAAATGATGACCATGGTCATCATCCACTGAATGATGACCACAGTTGTGGGGGGTTTGACAACCATGCCAAAATCGAAGACGACCATGAAATGATGACCACAAAAAATGATGACCACGATGATGACCATGCTCAAAAAATTGCCAGCCTGACAAATTTGCGGACAAAAACAGACACTTGAAAAAAAACTAAACCATTAGGAAACTCGAGCACACATTCTGCGACTCTGCCTATATCTGCCTGACTACTTGAAAGGACATTGGCAAGCATCCTTTCTCCCATATACAGATATTGAAANTATCTGCCTGACTACTTGAAAGGACATTGGCAAGCATCCTTTCTCCCATATACAGATATTGAAATCCGGTCCCGAGACTGCGAGAAATATAAGATGTTAAGAAAGAATGCCAGTCCTACGTGCGCTCCACAACACGTTGCTGTTTTCCTGTTGCGGTTTCTCCTCATAGCGTTGTGTGTG
>BGPT01001020.1:188830-203423 GCA_003297045.1 Symbiodinium sp. clade C Y103
AACAACAGCATCTCATAGGTCCAATGGGGATACATTGAAATTTACCAAGAGGAGGCGCCCCACACAAGAGCAAAAACCAAACTGCCAACTCATACTGCTGTGAAATTGGCCCGGTCAGCCCCAGTTTGTTTGAACAACACAGCCAGCAGAGCAGGAAAAATGATTGCATTCGACCTCCGGCGGTTCAGGTCCAAATTTGNAGCCCCAGTTTGTTTGAACAACACAGCCAGCAGAGCAGGAAAAATGATTGCATTCGACCTCCGGCGGTTCAGGTCCAAATTTGACTTGCGACTTGTTTCCTTTTTTGAATATTTAGATTACAAGAATAAACGACAACTCATACAACTCCATCCACCAAAAAAGGGCGGTTGTCAGTAGAGGGCATTGGACTAAAGTTTGCATTCAAAATATGAAAACGATACTGATAAGTAGAAATGCCGTGTATTTTTCTTAAAGTCTGGGCGCGACTTGCAGTTTTCGGGTAAGATTATAAGCGTTCCGAGCCCAGCTACACTTTTTGATGACCATAAGGAAAACCCAGCCGCAGTTGACGTACCTCACGGACTTGTATACTACAGTGCGGGGCACGCTGCATAAAACCCCAGCAGCGAGCCATTGGTCCAATCATTGAAATTGCAAATATAACGCATGAAATGGTCATGGTAGCGACTACATCTTCATAAGTTGCAAGTCAGCAACAGTCATAAATCATCATAATACTTCATAGATCTTCATCGGCTGCATCCTTCAAGGCCATTTTCTGGAAGACCTCTGAACTGCAACGTTGCAACTCCATGCATTATATTCTAAGTTGTTGTGACTTTTCGCTTGGCGATGACAGCCACAGTTCATTTGATGCTCCTCGTTGTGACTCCAACTGTCCACGAGAAGAAACGTGCAGGCCTGTCTCTGACCTCGAAGCCTACGCCCCCGCAAACAAAAATGATGTGTCACGGGTGGTGAAGAGGGAAGAGTCATGATGGATCCCTGGGTGAATTTGAAGGTTCTGATGATTGTGGTCCATTTTGTTACCATTTCCTAGCGCAGCGTCCGACTTGGATCCAGATATTCAATGATATTCAGAGATGGGGGATGATGGGGGGCAAATCTTGTAATTCTTGCCGTCCCCCCAACCAGCATGGACCTTGAGGATCAGCCGTTTTTCGGTTGGAGGAGTTGTCATCCCAAAATGACCACGTATTTTGCCATACTTGGAACACTCTGACAAGCAAACCATTGCGTTCTGCCGGGTAGAGACCATCATGGGAAATACAAGACCTGATGTATACTATACAATTACATTACAATTGCTATACCATATTTGAGGGGACAAACATCCGCAACTACCAGTACTGACAGCTATATGGAACACATGGTTTGTCATGATCATGCACACAGAAAGGCGCGTTGTTCCTGACTGGAGCGCCACACTGGATTTCCACTTCACGGAGTTGGGGCCCCTGGCGCTTCCCCAAATTTTGAGACACTCCATGCAGGATGATCCAAAATGATGGGCGTATTTGATCAGGGGGTTCTCTCAACCATCAAAGAAGTGAAATTTCGGGTTTATAGTCACCAATAAACTGACTGTTATACACCCTCAATTTCAGGGGCTGAACCTGGATAAAATATAACGACCTCATGTCGCGACACCACTACAAATATGGGTGAATCATCCCCAAATGGCCAATTTCAGGTTGGTAGTTATATTACTTTAACATACTTTAACTTTATATTACGTTAGATTTCACCATCAAGAAGTAATAAGGATGTATATATATATATATATTAATTTAACATGAATTTTGCTAGATTTGCCCATGAATTTTGATTCCATCGATCCCCAGTTTCGCCCGATAAAAATGCATGAAATTCCGAATTTGTTGCCGCGGCAGGATCTCAAGATGTTGCCTTCCTTGTGGACGGCGAATGCGGTTGATGCCCTCACACACACAGGACCGGAGTTTTCACGCTGTGAACAGTGAAAAGATGTAAAAACTAGAGGGGAATCATAAGGCAAAAAATGTAGATGTAGCGTCTAGGGTTTGACCCATACAAGATGAATTTCACCTTTCTAGTCGAGAAGATGATGCCAACTGATCAACCTCACCAACTAAAAGGTAGGATCCTCGTGATTTGCGCAACGCCATCCACCACCCATTTTTTGGGTTCAGAACCGCCGTTCACATGCGAGTTGCTTACCGACAAGGTAAAGCATGGATTTGAAATTTGACCTTCGGAGAAACGCAAGCTTTCCTGGCACTTTTCCAGTAACCACGGTCTTGGTTTTCAGCTTCCCTGTGCTTGGTTTTCAAATGTTTTCAGTTTCCGTTTCATTTGTATAATTACTATAGTAGAAACTGCATGGATTTCCGCAACTTAACAAATCCACAGCTGCAGTGTGAACTGCCAGGGCTGTGAGAGCTTTCATGCTGAAAGTGGTTTCCAACTCCTGAAGGCTTTGGGGTGTCGCGCAGGGTTTTTAAGTCTCGGAGACGTCGTTCACAATATTTCACAATCTAGCAGAATCAAAATAAACATATCAAAACCAAATATGGTTGAAGCCGAAACGCCCACACCACAGGATCTCAGGTCGTGACAGGAGGCCATCCGAAAAACCCGGATGCAGATTGATCAAAACTAGAGATGATCAGGTAAACACCCCACAGATGATAACTATGGGAATTTTGATGGGAACAATCACGTCAAACCATATAGGAGTCTTATCTTGTTCTGATTCCTGCAGGCATGAACACAAGAGTGAGGTGAAATGGCATGAGCTTCATCCTTTTGAACCCATAGGATGCTCAGCTATATTCTTCTGAGCAGATCTGAGCAGCAGCCGGAGGACAAGCCGCGCCGTTTAAGAGAGCCACATGTTGGAGGGTTGCAGCACGGTCCAAAGCGACGGTGTCATTGTGTTCGCCTTTTCAAAACCTGTCCACTGATGACTTTGAAATATTTGATTGATGTTGAGCAGTATCATTCTGTGCCGTATGACCACGCAGACTTGAGGGTGGGATTTCTGTCATGCATTCCATTTTCAAGTTTGTTTTCATTCAGAAGCAAGGTCTTTTTAGACAGCTTGCGTTCACCAAATTCATGGATAATGCAAAATGACAGGCCAAGTCGGTAAAATTACAATTGATGTGATTTGGATCCCCTCGACCCCGTAGGATGCTTGAACTTCGTTGGTTCAGCAACCAGATGACAAGGTGCACCGTGCATGATCCGCTGTTCCTTGGGCACAGTCTTGTACCATGTTCAGCGACCTCGCGCCCTCGGGATCTGTGAATTTTGGGGGATCTTCTGCATGGATTCGGATTACGTTCCCTTGAGGCATTCCTTCCCTCTGCACTTTTGGAATATGTGCCAAGATCAAACATAATGATAATGTGTGTGATCATAAAGACTGTGTCAGACGTAAAGCATCGAGACCATGCCCAAGGGAGATGTATTAAAACATATTGTGATAGAATTTAACTTTAGAAAACCATGCGCAATCCAAGTGAGCTTCAAATGACGCCATCCAATCCCCTCCAGGATTGGTGTGACGTGGCCCACCTCACCGAATGGGCCCAGCGAGAGAAATTGGGAGCTCGTCAAACTTTGCACAGTTACGGACAAGTTCCTCCAGGAATTGGAATTGCGCATGGGTGCCAGCACAATGCCAGCCTTGCTTGACCAAGTCCTCAGTGCCGGACTGAAATCTGGCGCTGAGTTTGAGAAATCAGGTTTAGAGAGGTGTGAAATACAATCCGATTCTCAAGAAGAAGCCGAGCACAAAATGCCCATGGACAGTGATCGACCACATGGAGGTCAGTCACGATAAGATCTCAACGTCGCACTGTCATGCATGACCTCCATATGGTCAATTTCTGTCCAAGGACATTTGGTCCTAAATGATCGCATGGAGGTCACCCACGACAGTACGACGTTGAGGGCCGCCGTGAGAACCTGGCGGTTCCGCACCACGTTGGTATGGCCTGGAGGAGACCTTGATGCGGAACGCCTTTCAGGCCATGAAGCAGGAGAAGGCCGGGAGCTGGGCTCTGCGCCCCTACATGTACCTTAGAATTTCGAACATTTGGTGCGGTTCTTCATCGCCTGAATCATTCTGAACCATGTGCGAGACATTTTTGATGCAGATTCCAGTGAAACGATCACAGGCGTAGATGTAATGCAGTCCATTCTAGTTTAAAGAATCCTAGGGATACTCCATCAAGGAGTTACAACATGTGTGCCTTGAAATCTTGCGAGTGCTGTCTCGCTGTAGTCATGCCACTTCATGGGGATTTGTTGTTTTTATGAATGGGTCCAGCCCAGCATCGACACGACCAAGGTGAGAGTGACGTGATCATATCACCCAATCACCCCTGTACCTGAATCATCCTGAATCATTAAAACCCTGACTCATTTTGCGCTCTGGCAAGGGATCTGGAAAATGGTGCAGAACGGAAGTGCATGGGTCAGTGACTGGTTGAGGGCGACCTTCGGGACTCTTTCGGGCATAATTTGTGGTCTGGCGCCTTGGCTCCATTTCCTGCTGAAGTTCATGATTCCCTTTGGTCTGCGTGGCAAGCATTTGAAGTTTAGGCAAGATACCTAGCAGAGTTCATGTGAGGTCTGCGCTTTGAGCCACACCCATTTGATGCAAAAATTCTTCAGCCTGCAGAAGATTCAGGGAATTCAGGGCCATGTGCATTTTCCTGGTTGTACTGTACCTGTGCACTGCAGCATTCCACTATGTCTTTCTGCAAGTCGCCACAGGCATTTGATGTGGCCATACATGGGTGTGTTAGCTGTTAGCTGATTCATTTGGTGCCCCTTGACGGACTCCCTGACCAATCATAATATCATCATCGTTTAGAAGTTTACCCCGAATCATTTTCAACAGGGAAAATGCGTTTTTAAACAGTGGATGATGCCGGAATATCTCAATTTTCCTGTGTCGTCATGAGTGCAGGTTGCGCAATTGTGTCACTGCAGCTGCATGCTCCAGCGTCATAGCATCGCAGTGGGACATTCACGGTGGAATCCAAAAACGCTTCATAAATGCAAGGCTTTTGGCATGAAAGTCTGCAACCCTAAAATGTTTGCTGCCAAAATTGGGTGATATTATATTGATGAAAATTTTCGAACTGGAGCAAGGAATTTGCTTTTCTGTATCATTTTCTGCTTCTGGTTGACACCGTAGATCAGCTATCGTGGCATGCCTCCAGCCTAGCACGTAGATTCCTTTGCGGGATGTGGCCATGCCCAAGAAACCGGTGCTGGTGACGATAGAGGAGTTTGAAGAGCTCAAGAAGCAGCTGGAGGTGCCGTTGGGGCTGATGGGGGGGCAAAATTGCCTATGGGGACAGAATTTGGTGGGAATCGTTTTTAAGGTCTTAGGACTTGTAGGGAATGAACAATTCGTGTGTTTGTGGCCAGACAGATATAGACACAGGGAGAATTGATTATGTCCCAGAAGTATCGATTGCGTTTCTGTAGTGGAATGAATGGTTTGAACTACAAAGATGCAATATTTTTAGGCAAAACTCCACATGAAACAAAATCAGGTTCTTCTGGAGTCAACAGGTGGAAAGGCAAACCATACATGGCTGGTGGTTTCAAACCTTTTTCCACCTTATTCAGGGTGCTGATCCAAACTGAACACCACCAAACAGGATAAGATAGTATATGTTCTATAGAAAAATGATTTGGATGACTAATAGCGACCTCATTGCAACGTCACTCGAAACGATGTTTTAAAGGTAACTATCCCACAGTGAGATTTTGTTGGTCGCTTGGTCGGTGCGCAGACCCAAATTGCTGCAGTGCAGAAGGAGTTGCGTACCAAGGCCAGCAGGGCGAGAGCTGTGGCCGCTATTTTAGAAGTAGTTATAAATTCAACCATGATGACACCAAGTTTAATTTTCCTATATTTTCCTGCGGTTTTCGAAAGATGAAGCCATTTGATTAGTATGATATGATCATAAAGTAGGTCGGATCCCCAGGATATTTCTCAAAATTTAAGTTGTTGTTTTGGGCAACATTTCCGCAGAATGGAACAATGTCACAGGAAGCAGCTAACAGGAACCGAGTACCCATGCAACATCATGCAATCATCGCAACACTGATCTCACCTCTCTTCCCTGAATTTGTCTAGCTCTCCACTGAATCAGGTGCCTGTTTGCGAGACCCACATTGCTGAGCTACAGGCAGTTTTTCGCAGGGACAAGGGTCAGAGGTTAGTTCCAATACCAGGGGCTACACGGATGAAACATCCAAGTTGTTCGCCGCATGGCATCTTGAACCCGCACCCATGGCTACTGGTCAATAATTAATGTATAATAATTTGCCATGATTAGTCCCATAGCTATCTCAAATATGTTACAGTTGATGATGTTGATGCTTTCGAAGATTCGCGAGTCCAAACAACATGCAACCATCGTGCGAATCGTGCATATCGTGACTCCCACATGCTTTGTATGTTCTCTGACCTTGGAGGTTGCAAAAAGCGAGCTGTCGCAAGGCTTGGACGTAGCACCTTGTCACAGCTGGGAATGCGGAGGGCCAGCGGGTCCTTTGCATCGGGAGTTCGAGGTGAGATGGAACTGGTAGATATTGGTAAAAGATGTGGTAAAAGAACTGCGGCATTGTAGAATGTTTTCCTTCCCATCAGATTCCGAGGTTCTTTTTCCTCGCTCTATGATAGAAGCATCAGGTCTGAGAGGCACAGGGTCATTTTTGTTGTTGATTTATTATTTCAATGCGGTAAACCCAAAGCAACCGACCATACCCAACAAATTGCCAATTGGGCCATACAGTGAGGCCAAAGAAGCTACAAAACGCGTGGCCGAGGATGCGCAGGCGGATGGGCTCTGAGGTCGGATGAAACTTAGCAGAAGTGCTTGAGGCACCACACTGGACACACAAAATTGATGAATTTAGATGGGTTTGTCATAGGGGATACCCCCAACTATAGCCGTTTTTAATGGGGAAAACGATGATAAACCAATGGATTTAGAGGTACCCTATTTTCAGACAAACTCAGATCATGCTTGCTACACTACACTAGGTGACTATGTAAGTGTTTATTTGCATTTGTGCAGAGTGATAGTAGGCTTTTGATCACAGCAGTTAGACTTGCAGATCTTGCAGGGCATGATCCGTGTAGATCGCACGATTCGAAGAGAAAGTATTGCCGAAACCATGAGCCTATCCCAGGGGGAATGAGCATACATAACTAAGCTAGCCTTGTGAGAACAAGGGTACCAGCGTGTTCTGACCCGCTGCAAACTAAGCCCACCAACAAAGATTCTGATGTTTGTAAGCAAACATGGGATGATCTGCAACTATTCACCCGGAGGATGGATTGAAAATACACATATTATATATATCATATCATCATATCATTGCAGCCGCGTTTTCTGTTTGAAGCCATGACTTCAAACCTTGGCATGACCTTGGCAGTGTGCCACAGGCTCTGATCAAAAGCAGCTGCAGCAGCCTGGAGCAGAACTTGGGAGCGCAACTGGGGCAGCACCACCTGGAGCTGCGTCGGGCTGATGAGGCGAATGCGATGAATCGGTGCGTTGGTAAAAACCTCTGATGAGAAGAAAATCCCTTGGGGGGTTCATGGTGATTTAAATGGTGATTTAGTGAAATATTATTTAGCGATATATTTAGTGGGATGATAATGTTTAAGATGGCACAGCAAAACCTTTTCCACTCGAGTGAGACAACAGAAAACTTCCAATATGCTTTGGGGGAGGTCGCTACATCGCCCATCTTGGTCCCCTGTCCTGCCGTTGCGGTTGACCTTGGCACAGGACTTGCAGCAGCAGCTGAGACTAACAGAGGTGCGGCACCTCAGCCAGGCGTCCTGAACAACAAAAACTACAAGGTGTAGCTTGCAAACAAGAAACATGATGTGTATATTTCAGAATTTGGAGGGACCCCATATCCACATATCAGGATCTGTTTCAGTGCTCCTAGACTTATTGTATATATTCTTTATGTTTATGTAGGTATATGCAGTTTGGGGAAATCGAACTGCTGGGCATCTGAGTACTTGCAAGTTTGATAATCCCATGCACAATCTAAAAGGGCAACACCGTGTCCTTGAATGAATCCGGATGGTCCCACAGCCAACTCCACAAATATTCATCTTAAAGGCAATATAGTAAAGATGTTGTAGTCGATGCTTCACAAGAGAGAGGGACCAGCCAACCCCCTGCGCTAGCTACTTTGGCCGTATACTGGTATTTTACTGTGTATTTTGTTTGTTTCACCCAATTATACTGGTAGCAATGCGCAAGCGAGTTGACCAAAACTATGATAAATTTACAATACCACAAGACGAATCTCAGCATCAGAGTGACATCAAAGTCCATATAAACCCACCACTGTTGAATAATTCGCTTGTTTTTTTTTGTCAATTTTGGATCATGTTGTTCTGTCTTTCATTCTCTCCGTCGTTTCACGAAATTTTAAATATGGTATTTTTCCCATGTGAAATCCATACCATATTTATATGCCATTATTGAGGCCCATTTTTCTTCCTCCACATGGATTTTCCAAATTCTGATCCATGAAAACATCATGTTGGGTTTCATTCCTTTGTTTGTTCGCGAAACAATGTATATTGTACGTATATTCACCGTCCCTTGAACTGGTTGGTTATTTATGCGGTTTGTGGTTTTCCCGCACTATCATCCCACATGTATATCCCATTTGTCGAGCTGGATAAATTACAACAATCGCTTTGTTTCTGGCTGGTAAATTTCAACTTATCCAGAACTATATTTCTGATGATCAGATATTAGTACCAGATCATGTCTTAGTATTAGAGTATTATTTCCATTACAAACATAGTCATTGACATGGTCATACCGTATTTGTTGGAAATCATCCAGATGAAAACGTTCACACTATTTGTTTTTGATAATCTTACAGTATATTTTTGGAATCCCCGTGGTCAATCATAATTTTCTCATGAACACATCAAAAACGAGCATTTGGGGTTAGGCGCTTCATCCTTAGAAACAGCTATGTCTACATTGGAATTTCATCTAGTAAAACTCAATTATTTCATACACCATCCCCCAGTCATCGACAATTTGTCAACCATTCCCCATTGAGGCCGAGATGCGCGAGCTGCTGGCCGAGGAGTTAAGGGCGCTCTGCGATCGCGTGGATGAGGACGGTGGGAGTCGTGCAAAACGCCGTGGAAATCATGGTGTTTTGTACGGAGCTATGATATGTCACAATGAGGAGATATACCTATATAGCTTATAGCGCTTGTGTGGTGATGAACAAATGTGAATATCGGATTTGGATGGATATGGTGTTATAGGATATCATGGGGTTATTGTGATGGAAGTTGTATTCGTATATGATAGGTATTAATGGGCTTCATAATTTAGATAACATGGGGAAAGTGAAGAAACCATCCCCAAACTCACAAATCGTCCCTGAAATTGTTGCCTATCCGAATTTCGCAAAGTAGTCTTCCAGCCAGTTCGCGGGCTGGCAATTTTCCCGAAAATAAGGGTTCAAGATGACTTGATAAAGATTTGAACATGATCTTGCGCAAGGAACCAACAAGAATGGGATCGTAACAAACAAAAAAATGGCCGGAAGAGATAGATCAGTGTACAGTCACTGATGGGAACCTGGGCAACGGGAATGGGATGGCAACTGCACCAACGACGATTGGCAAATGACAAGGCAAGCGGTGGGGGACGTAAAGTTTCTAAAGCCACATATATTGGTTTGCTTTTTCTGAACCGTTTACAGAGTCTCCATCCTGTCATGTCCTGCAATTAAGCGCATAGACAAAATCCATCAAAATCCTGTAAGCAGGGCCTGTTGATTTGAGGGTTTCAATTGTTCCATTATTCGTAATTCGGAAATTGCAAGTTTCAATCTCGGGTCTTGGGTGCTAACTTATTCCCCATATGAATGTCAGTCCCATCCCCTTGTCACATCTTTTGAAGCGTTGAAGATGATCCCCATCCCCAAAATCTCCGGGACAGCTGCAGGAGTTGTCTGCGCTGCGCGATGAGTTGGAGGAGGCGGTGAAGGGATGCTATGACCATTCACGAGCCGCGCGGCGCGATTCGCAGTGGCAAGACGGCCCCTGTTGATGACTACCCGCAACAGTAGTCAAACATGACAATGGGATACATCAATGGAAGTTTATAGCTGGGAATGAGGGAAAATCCATTGCCATGTTTGATTACCAGAGGATCATCATTCATGAGTTCCCCGATGGTGGGTCCCACTTGGCCAAGATTTTTGGGTTGAAATCACACAGCAGGAACAGTTTGACACAGAACCTGAACAGTGTCCGACAAAATCTGAAGAGGTCTGTCTATTGGCTTGAGAATGATTGTCACTACGCAACAACCCAGTGCATTTGTCTCATCCAAGGCAGAGTTGCAAAAGCTCTGTCCCGCTCTTAGTTGTGCCCAGGCATGCCCAGGCTGTAAAGGATGGAACTACATAAACCAGGAAGTGACCACAACATGTACCATGAATTCGGACCAGGAGGGATCACTTGTCCAATCTGGTAGGTAATCCCTCAAATGAATTCAAATGACTCAACAAGTCCAAGATAGTCCAAGCAGATTGTTGGATACCCCCAGAAAGCCGGGGATTAACATTTTCCATGATGCATGCAACCAAAGGGCTGCACCTGTGTAGCCTGGAGAGCTAACGGGTGGTAGGCGAGCTGCTGGTGAAGAACATCGAAGAGAACAAGCAGGAGATGCTGACGTCCACCAGAGAGGCAGTTCAGGCGCGTCATTTGGAAACGTGAAACAACGCCCCACGATTTCCCCAGCTTCAACATTTAGTGTAGATGTTGCGATACCCAGTGGGGTCACAGTGCGTTTTTTTTGTCAATGTATGATGACATTTTGTAGAAACCATAGTGAAATTCCCTGAGTCTGTTCTTTCTCATCGTTTGCAACGGTGGAATCTCCTGTGGTGCCACCCTGGTGAGTCCAACCGCGACATGTCGCAGGGTGCCAAAGCCAATGTGCAAAAGGCAGTGGAGGAGCAGCAGCAGGTGAGCCCCTGGAGGATTCAATGGATGAAGAGACTGGACAGTCTTGGACATTTCTGAGATGGGACATTTTTTGGGGTCATGGAATATGGATGATACAGTCACATGGATGATATGTCATTGATATTGTGGTTATTTGCATTTGAAGATTGTTATGTACTTGCAATTTATAGATATGTATTATATATATAAACTAATATAAACAAATATATAATGTAATTATATACATGTAATTGCATGTAAATATTAATTAATATTACAACTCTATAAACAATTGTTCCATCCATACACATCCTACAATACAGTCAAATGTGGCATGTTGCATTCTGCACAGGCCAGGGCCGCAGAGGAACAAAGGTTCCAATTGTCGGAGGCCGGGGGGTGTGGGCACGCCAGTGCCTGCTTGATGTTTCGTGGCACTAACCTGGACCTAGATTTTGTTTGTTACTTCAGGGAAGTGTTGCAATTTAGTTTGAACATACTTGGTGATTTCTTGGGTAATTATTGTGTATTGCACCACGAAATCACCGAAATTGCTCAAGTCAAATCAAATTAATTCCCTTAAGTAGCAAACAAATTCTAGGTTCCAGGTCGGTCAGTTGGCACTGCCATGCGCCAGCTCTCATGAAACTATCGCTGAGCACGATGTCCCCGTCAGTGTAGGTCCAGTGTGGGTTGCTCAAAATCAGGTGGAGATCATTGCGCCAGAAAACGTTCAACCAAGTCCATGCGCGATAGTCCAAAGGTGGATGATATACTGTTCACTGGATTGGTCTAAGGGAAAAAATTACAGGAAACCTCTATATTTGATGGGAAAATCCATGGTTTCCTGCAAATTTTCCCATTAACCCATCCAATGAACTGTGATATATCCATTTTGGAGATGGCCACACCACCAGTGAAAACAGGAACTATTGTAATGGCCAAGTAAGAAAGATTCCCAATTTTGTGGTGGGATGGCTATAATCCATGAATATCATGAGATTTGACCATGGATGACCATGGCACATATTATTTGCAGACCATTTCAAAAGGAGGACACAGCTATCATTACAATATCTATCTAAATATATATATATATATATCGATCTAATTTAAAATTTATGTAATACAATCAAAATGGATTTTCGCTATTGCGGCTATTGCATACATGGGATAACAAATTTACAATAATAGTGAGTCATTGTTGATGCGCATGTAGAATAGGTTACAATATGCTATAATGATTATAGTATATAGACCCCATTTATTCAATGACCATCTCCTGCCAAGCTCCCTAATAAGCCAAGGCGGAGATTTGGCTAAAGCTGGACCGATTACAGGAGCTGATCGATGAAACCGGGCAGCAGGTAGAGCCGCCAACCGGTGGATGTGAAAATCAAAACGTGGCCTGGTGGTTCAACCCAGTTAGTAAGTGGGTTGTAACCCCAGCTACAACTGGACTATCTCTACTTATCGGACATATTAGCAGCATTGGTTTCAACTAACCCACTTACTGACTTGGGTGAACCACCAAGAAACGGGAAGCTCAATGGACCTCATGTGGTGGAAAGTTTTAGACCGTTTGCAAACGGATGCAACCTATACTGGAGACGTTTGAACGTTACAGTGGAAAGAGCAGAGGAAGCTGGAGATTGCTGGAGATTTGCTGATGGATACCCTCTGGTAAACTAACATGACTATTGAAAATCACAATTTTTTTATGGGAAAACCAACTATTTCTATGGCCATTTTCAATAGCTATGTTAGTTTACCAGAGGGTATCAGAACAAAACACATGCCAGTTGCGTATCTTTCAACTTCTCGCAGCAACAGGGCTGTTCCTCACGACCGGGGTTTTGACTGTAGTGGCATCAGTTGCGCAGGGTTTTAGCCCATTCCATTCACTGGTTGACCATCATTTTCCCTTAAAAAGATGACTATTGTATGGGTCAATCCCGCATCCTCAGGTGCTTTATATTATGGAGGGTCATATGGATATCCTGGTGAGCCCCAAAAATTGCTGGCAGATTCATGAATCATTATGAAATACTATGAACTATTGATCTTTATCCCCTCAAGATATATGCCATTTCAGCTGGCCCAGAGCGCAGGATGCTCCAACTTGGCCAGGCCAGTGAGAACTTGGCCAAGACCAGTGGCCAGCTGGACGACAAGTTTTCGCAGGCGATTCGCAGCTCATCACTGGTTGGAGAAAGTTCTTTGCTTTCAATGCAGTAATTATATCGTTTTACAGACTAGTGAAAAATCCGTCCAAGATATTTCAATGTAGTTCAATGTAGTTCAATGTATGATTGATGATTGATGATGATTGATTATTGATTGTTCGGCATGACTGCCATGTATCCAAGGAATTGATATGTTTCAAGCAGATTGAAACACCAAGCCAGTCATACAATGATACAGCAGAGATATTTGATGACTACTTGTAGGGTTGCTCCATGTTGCTACATCCCAGTAGCAAATCATAGCCACAAGGGGTAATTTGGTCAGCTTACCTCGCAATTTACCCAATAATACCCCGCTCGGAAGTGCGAAAGTTGGCAGCAAGCCTGGCTTCCAGTTACAAAAATTCACATTGCATCAAATTGCATCCCCATATTTGCTGGTTCGATCCTCATATATTCCATCAAGGTAACCCACATGCGCTGCCCTGAGTTGGGAATGACAATCATGAACCTAGGTGTCAAGGAATCATCGTAGAATTGATAGTATCCAACAACTGAATATCCAATTATGTCCAAGAACTATTTGGAATAGCCTCCAGTAAACTATAACATAACTCTGGAATATCACCATTTTTTGTGGCAAAATCCACTATTTCTATGGCCGTTTTCAATAGCAAACTGTTAGTTTACCAGAGGGTAGCTGGCTAAACTCAACTCGCTTCCTATTTTTCGCCAGTTGCACTCACCAGATCTAGCAGGCACTGGACGTGGCCGATCGCCGGATCGGAGCCGGGATGCACGGGGGATGTGATGGACCAACGGGGGAGTGTGCGGTCCTGGGCATACTCAACCGGGCATATTTGGGCATATCATGGGAAAAATCGGGAAGTGTGCCGACACATATGGGAATGTATCATGGGGATATATTGGGGTGTGAATCAGATATAGAACCAACAACATGATATTTGGATATATTTGGATTGTTTTTGTCTGAAAAAATGAGTAATTATACAACCAGCCAATATGGGGATATCATGAAGGGGCTATTTTGAATTAATCCCTTCCCCGACCTCCCCCAAATAATAAAAACTAGGGTCCATCTCCAATTTTGGAAAATTTATGGTTGGCCAATTTGACTTTTAATTGATCCCCTTTAAAAAACAATTTNAGGGATCCGCTTCGAAATCCAATTTTTTGCAACGTATTAATTGCGTTTTAAATTGAGATTTAATTGATTTTGAAATCGAGACAAATAGTTTTTAATCTTAAGGTCTGGCGCTTATTATTAGGGATCCGCTTCGAAATCCAATTTTTTGCAACGTATTAATTGCGTTTTAAATTGAGATTTAATTGATTTTGAAATCGA